>LIAE01006288.1:231875-248558 GCA_002287525.1 Diploscapter pachys | reverse complement strand
GGACGTTCTCGTCGAGCTGCTGATGTGCACGGGTCAGGCTCAAGTTCAGACGCTGCTGCGCATTGTCCACCTGCAAATTAATCGGATTTGAAAATAGATAGATTTATAAGATTGCTTGAAACTTATTCATTTTTAAACTTTTGTCAACAGAAATCCAAATAATTCTCAAGCTTTGGTTAAACCATTATGGATATTTTCATGAAACAGAAAATGTTAGTTCTTCAGAAAAAATGTTGGTCAGATTATCGAAAAAATAAAACTATTCAAAATGCAGGGACGTTTTGAAACATTTTTAAATCGACTTTTTACCTGCTTGAACATGTCGAGCAGCTCCTGGTGTTTGATGCGCGCCTCAGCCACGAGCTGATCCATTTTGCCGAGCTGCTTGTCGTACACCTGAAAATTCAAAGTTCGAAATTGCGAGTTTTTAAATTACTGTAACTTCTACTTTATTTTATCATTTACAAAATGCTCAAAACGCAGTGGAATTGTGATCTTTTATTTCTTCCAAAATTTCAAGAATTTTCGAAGTTAACTACTTCTAATATCTAATGCGCATCGTATTGATGTTTTCTAGCCTCAACAGTGTTTTCAATCGAACTTATCATTTCTCTAAGTAAATTTTATAAATTAGGTACATTCTGACCTAAATGAACTCTTTCCGTATTTTGCTGCTGCTAATGAGTTTGCGTTGTTTACGGTTTTCATTCTGACCGGGATTTTCATTCTTTTGATCTTTGTCATTTCAGAAGAAAAAGTCGAGGGGATTTATTTTTGTTTCGTCCATTTCCAACCGATAATAACCCTTTGGTTAGGGAGGGAAATAGTAGCTGAACTTCAGAGAAAGAAAGAAATAAAAGAGAGGGAAATAAAACGGGGAAAAGAAAAAGAGAATCAGAAAGAAATGAAGCGCGCTCGACACGTGTCAGTGCACACAACCATATACGGACAAGACGAAATAGCACTATTTTCGAGAGGGAGTGAAAAGAAGTCGGGTAAAAGAGAGAGAAAGAAAATAGTACTGAGAGTAAGATATATGAAGAAAGAAAAGGAGGAATAGTACTATTTTTGAGAGACCAAAAGCGAGAGAAAGAGTGCAAGGACATTTTCGGGTTGCTGTCAATTGAAAATAGAGGAAAACGAGAGATAACTCTAAATGGAGAGAGCAGAAAGATGCAGAATTTAGCGCGAGATGATTGAAATTCTCTATGAAAATCGCCTTTTCAAAATTCCCCCTACTTTTCTCCCAAAACAATATAATGCGATTCAAAACAGAACCGCTAATTATCATCGGCCCCGATTGTTTGAAAACAACAATAAGTTCCACCGCGTTTCGAGCCTTTTTCATACTCTCCATTGTCCTCGAAATGAGCCTTTCATATGCAGTCTGCGTCTATAACTTGCGAGACGCACACATCGAGACAAGAGGGAGTAGTAGCAAAAACGAGCCGGCACATTCGTTAAGGCTCACGAGTACCTCTTCCCTCTTTCTTTGCAAAGGCTCATCTCAGAGACAATGGCGAGTAAATATTTGAAAAGTGGAGTTTTTCAAATCGTTGAAGTTTCTATTAAAGTTTTAAAAACTCCACTTTTCTCTAACTCTATAATGAAGCACCTTTCACCACCCCAATTCGAAAATAAATAAAATTAAAGAATCAAGAAAAATCATTCGCTAACCTGGCTAGGACCCAAAAAGCCAATCAATTATTCTAATTTTCATTGGCCGAGGGCTCCTTTTTGATACAATTCTCAGAAAAGTCGCCACGTCGCCGTGGTCAAGTTGGTAGGATCTCAGAATCGAGCCTCATTTTTTCGACTTTGGCTTGAGAACCGAAATCCTTCACGAGGCCCGAATCTCCCCTACGCCAAGTGCAAATTTGGAGCGAAATAATAGAAACGTAGAAATCTTGAAAATAGCGATTTCTCAACTCATATCGCAAATTTGTTAGGGTCCTAACCTGTCCTGCTTCAATGCATAGGGGAGGAAAATTCTCGTTTTTGTATTAGATCCCAGAAAATTTCCGAAATTGCATAATTTCAAGAAGAAATGATAAGGTGCGCAATCTCTTCATATTTTCAAAACAAAAACGAGAATTTTGGAAACGCGCCCTTCAAATATGTCATTTCACACTTTTTAATCGGTGTATTTGGCCATCCGATAAGTTCTTGAAATTACAAATTATTCTAGCGTGTTTCTTCTCATTTTCCAGTCAGATAATGTCATTCTTAAAAATAAAAAAATTGTAAAAAAAAAAAAAAAAACTTATTGGATGGTCCAATATGTCAAAAATGTGCGTAAAACGACAAATCATCCTCCGGGTGCATTTTCTCTCTTCTTGGGGTTTGCTGCACGACAGGCTCACCTCGGATATGAGTTCATAGTGATGGGCGGGGGCGAGGTGCTCGACTTGAGTGCACTCGCGGCAGATGGCCAAATTGCAGGATAGACAGAAGAACCGCAGTGGCTCGCGACGGTGCTGCAAACACATGCACACGCGCTCTCCTCCGGAGGACGGAACAGACACTGTGCCTTGCGCCTGAAACATAGTTTTCTCTTCTTTTGTAACGCATATGGGTAGATAGAAAGAGGGCGGGGGGCTATGTGTGTAGGAAAAATCACACTGAATTTTGTAACTTTTTTTTTTTTTTAAATATATTGAGATGAATTTTCCGAAATTGATGGTTTGCAAATTCGACGAATGATTATGGAAAGGAAAGGTTTTGCGATTTTTGGCCATTTTCGAAAGTATCGAAAAACTGTAATAACTTTTGATTGATATTTGATGATGCGGGATAAGAAAGGAGTATTTCGAATACAAGGCTGGTCCAAAAACTCGAGGACTGGTTCAAGAAACTATCATTGACATTTCAAATTCTTTGAAATCTATCAATTTTATATCTTTCGGAAAGTGAGGAAATGTCGAACCTGGAGAATAGGCAAATCCTCAACGCGGTGTCCCTCGAAGCAGTGCATATACTGGTGCGCCATCTTGCAGTGGTCGCACAGGTAGTGCGAGCAGTCCTGAATCAAATAAACTCATCAATTTATCAGAAAATTTCATTTACCAAAAGGACCAATTTTATCATTTTCTATCAACGACACGTCACATCTCTCCAAGAACTTTTCTTGGCACTTTCAACCTTTTTAAAGTATGTTTCAAAAAGCCACGCTTTACTATTCTTAGATTAGTGATTTTGTATGCATTTTTCACAAGTTGGTATTTTTGAAAATCCCCATACCTGGCAGAACGCACTGGCGGCCTCGCCCGACTTGCAGCCGGTGCAGGCAGATCTTGGCGGAGTGGGAGCCGTAGACGAAGCGCCGTTGCCGACCGAGAGCTGCGCCGCCAGCGATCCGCCGAACGTGACAGGCGATCCGTTTGAGGCGTTCAACTGGAAATAGAACACATATAAGTCAGGAAAATTTAGGGTTTGAGTAGGCAGCTTTTAAACAATGCGATAATCGCTTTTTAAAATTTCTAAAATTCAGTTTCTTGAATAAGTTTTAAAGTGAAGTTGGTCAAATCATGGAAATCTTGAAGCGATTGTCTATAAAAATTAAAACAGGTAAAAAAGAAGAGAGGATTTTCGAGAATACTTCAAGGAAGCGTTGAACAAAACGATTTCTACTTCGAATGATGCCTTCTACTAGCGCTTCTACTCGACCTGTTTTCAAAATAAATCATTCTTTCTCACCTGCTCAACCGGAGAATCTGAGAGCGGTGGTGAGCTGCTAGTGGACGATGGTGAGCCGAACACTGCACCGCCCGTCTTCTCATCTCCGTTCTGGCCCGTGCCCATCATGCCTGACGAGATGTTCATCTGCAAATCGATTTTCAAGTCTTTCTTTACTTGATATTAATCTTTGCTAACATTTTGGAAAGTTCGCCCATCTTGAAGTAAACGCAGCGTTGATAAAGGAAAAGTGAGTGAACTTTACAGAAAAGTAAGTTTTCTTCAGGCTATATTTTATTTTTAGGAAGAATTTTCTAAAAATTTTGTTTTTTTTCTATTTTTTACCTGGCGCTGCAGCACTGATTCCAGTCCGAAGTCCGACAGCAGAGAGTCAAGGCCCAATTGCACGCTGAAAATTTCAAGAATTATTGATGTTTTCCCAAATTTATTGATTTTTAACGGGAAAACATATTTTA
This sequence comes from Diploscapter pachys, assembly GCA_002287525.1. NCBI lineage: Eukaryota > Metazoa > Nematoda > Chromadorea > Rhabditida > Rhabditidae > Diploscapter > Diploscapter pachys. The sequence continues at coordinate 244,407 of LIAE01006288.1, read as the reverse complement.
GGCCAGATTTCAAAAATTTGCACTTTCTTTTATTTTCCGGTACCTGAGTTGAGTCTCCATGTTGCAGAGCGTACAGACGATGCGCTCGACGTTGGCTTCCTAAAACATCAATAAATCGATATTTTCATCGACGGAGCAGGAAAATTGCACTCTAGCGCTAAAATCTCCGTACCTGGTTAAGTTGACGCTCTAGGCAGTTCTTGCAGAACGAGTGAAAGCAGGCTAGGACTTTCGGCTCGCGGTACGGCTCGAAACACAGAGGGCACTTGACCACCTGCAACCAAATCGATAAATCAATAAAATCCGAAGAGATTTACGGAAATTATGATTAAAAATCGCCCCCCGCAAAAATGAAACAAAAAACCATAGAAAATTCAATTAGGCCGGCGACAATCGGCAATTTATCATACAAAGAATGAGCAAAACAGTGAGATGTTATGATTGACATTTGAGAGGAACGACAGACGGAAAAATGGAAAATAGGCCGAAAGGGGATACAATTGAATTGAATTGAATGGAAGTTTTGGTGCATTCAGAAATGCCGACAAAGGTGGGGTAACTTTGGGAGTTTAGGAAAATCGGAAAATTGTATTAAAAAATAAATTTTTGGGCGGAAGATCGAAAGGTCATTGTCTTGTGAGAAAAATAAAATTTCCGCCAAATTGCGCCAAAATGAGCCTCAATTCTCGACCCAAAATCGATTGTATAGAATTGGGAAGCTATAGTGTGTGAGAAAATGGAGAGAACGAGTGGGAAAAGATGAAACTCGGGAGAGAAATCTGGGAAAACGGAGCGGGGAGAGAGCGAGGGAATCTGAGAGGGAAAAGATGCCAAGTCTAACGAGGCAGACGAGACAGCACTGCGCAATGCAATCTGTCTAGCCGCATTCCCGCAGCACACTCGACGAAATCTTGCTGGGAGTACTTTTCTCCCAAAATGGAGAGCAAATATTTTTGGGAGCAAAAATACGCGCAATCCGAAAACTACCCCAACTACCGAAAAATTACCAGGGAGAAAAAGAGGATTAGACAGATCCATAGCACAAAAGATAGAAATACCTAACCCAGAGTGATGCCCGCTAATCTCGTCAAAATCGACTAGGTGCGAGATGGGCAAGGATAATGGGACAATCCCAGCTTAGCGCTAAGTTATTTTATCGATTTTTGCGAGGGAAAATGATCCGGCAATCGAGGGAAAAATATCCAGAAAACAAAATCAGAGTAGGAAGACAGGACCAGATAATTATCAAAAATCCCCGAAAAACACCGTAATTCGAATTGGGCTAATTAGATCGATACGCGAGATTCACCCCAGCCTGATTTATTGTTGACCAATAAACAGTCGATGTTTAGCGCGAAGGAGAGAAATATCCTGCTTTCTGCCTGTGTTTTTGTCGTTTCCCTCCCCTCTCCCCTTTCCCCGGGCAGTCTTTTCCTTTTTCCCCTCCCCCTTCCTCTCTTCCACCAAATCGCACAAGTCTTGCAGTTCGCGTACGATTGTAAACGTAGCGCAACGCAGACGACCACAAATTGACCCAAGTCCGGCGAAAGTAAACAGACGAAAAAACGAATTCCTTTGAAAATCCCCAATTTTAGGCCAAACCCCGAAATTCCAAACGAGAAAATGAAAATGCAACCCATATGCGCAAAATCCATGAAAGTCGAACCGATTTTCGACTGAAGATCGAAATTGTTAATAACACTGTGTGTAACACATCTTGCAAAATCACGTAAGCGCATTTTATGGAGAGCGATCACTCAAATCATTCATTCGCCTACGTGCCGCGCATTTTGAGTTTGTGTGTTCATTCGATGTGTCTGAAGTGCGTCTTTATACAATGTAAAAAACGCGCTAAATGGTTTGATGTTTTCATCGTTCGTCGATAAAAAAAACTGGGTAAGGAATTACGACGAGCGATGAATAGCGGGGAAATCGCGATTACGCCTTGCGCATTCTCACTTGACTCAATTTCTTCGTGGTGTTGCGGACTAATTCATAAGTTGCCGCGCGAGTGGCACGACAAAATCACGGACAAGAAAGTTTGGTCGACCAAAACAACGTGCAAACACCCGTTCCGCTTTATTTACCCACTATGTGTAGATTTCAAACAGACACCCGTATATACAGGCCATTTTAAAAGGCGCTCATTGCAAAATGCACACAACGACCTGGTTGACCTCGTCGTCAACTGTGGTGTTTATTTGTAGAGCACGGAGTACGCGATGCGTATTTTGTCGCTGATCCACATTTTTAGGCCCAGACTGTTTGTGTTAGTGAACTCCGTTTGCGATGATCGTGAATAGAAAAGTGATGATCTTTTCTCTTTATCAAACTCTCATACTTTATCGAGTTTCGTCGGTCACGTAATCATCGGACGCCTCATCGAAATATGCGCTATTTTTCGGGAGTTTCTCAAAATCTCGTCAAATCAAGCACTATTTCGCATCAACAAAAGCGTTGATTTTTTGCCTAGTCGCTAAAAGATCAAATAGCAAAGCGCTTTCCCCCTCTCCATCTCTAAACCAGCACAGACACACTTACATTTTAGGCCTCACCCCCCTTCCCCATTCCTTTTTCGTATCGTAAAAACACATACGATACCAAGCAATCGCTCTTCGTCCATAACCATTTTTAAAAGCAAGAAAAACTCCTCTCAAGGACTGTAAACTCGAAAGAGATCCAGAGTCATATTACATGGGAAAGGGTCACACACTCGGTCCAATTCCGCTACTTTACCCCTCCTTCTTTGGAGTGGCACCGCACCGCCTAATCCAAAATTGCGCCACACGGCTATTTTTCGCATAAACAATTCTTATATTACCGCGGAAGAATTTGGATTTTTAGGCCTGAGTCTAGTCTGGTCTAATACTCAAAACAGGGTCGGAATTTTTCTCGCATGAGATAAGAGCTCAAGCGAACCACCCCTGCGAGGAAGAAGACCCCCCAGAAAGCGTCAAAGCTGATAAAAAGTGCACGCTCATGAATTTTTAGACGTAAACAAGGGGTAGGAAGCATGAAATTATCGAGATTCTTTGGTCACGAGAGTAGGCCTCAATTATCTCGCGTATCAATAGTTTGTTGAAATCCCTGATCAAAGATCATCATTTGTGAAAACGTTTGTTCTCGAATTTCCATGCACTTTTGCGCGGTGCGTATCGCGTGTGTAAATTCGCTCTCGAATAGTGGTGGATGCTGGCGTGTAAAAATTGGGCCGGATATAAAATTCGGCTGTTCTGGGCACTGCTGCCAGTTTTTTACGCACCATTCTTCAGCACTCGAAGAGGATCCCAACTAGACTGCCGTTGTTTGGACAAAACTCGATACGTGCTCGAGGCAGCAGCACTGCAGCCATTGCAGAGCTAGTGCTCAGCGTCTTTTTCCCCGCTTCCTTTCCCTAAAGAGGAAAACCAGGAAATAGCATTGGGAAGAAGGCATAGAAAAAGCAGGCGGCAGAACTTGTGACTGACATGAATGACGCGAAAACGGCAATGCACAAACCGCATGACCCAGTTTGTTGGATCCAGGCGATAAATCTCGTATTCCCAAATTTGAGGCAAATGCACTTTTAGAAGGTAGTAGTCAAAGAGCTCAGAGATGATTATTATGGTAGATAGAGAAAAATCGTCGGCACAATTGAATTTTCGACGACTCCATAAAGTTGGAGGAAGTGGAACCAACCTGATCGTTGATCGGAGGAGGCGTTGGAGCTAAGCCGTACGAGCCGACGAGTTGTGGCTGCGATATCGCTGCAATTAAATCCATTAGATCGGAAAAGTCTCGTAAAAATCTGAATTTGTATTGCAAATGTCAAATCTCACTCGTCTCACGCCGACGAATGAAAGATAAGCAATGATTGTTGCGCGGTGGCGCGAGTTGACGACAGATTGCGGCCATGAAATTATAAGATGTCAAGCGAAAAGTACAGTGAATGAAGAAGGCTGGAAGCTTTCTGGGGCCGCGCGATCTTGTGACTTTTATCAATGGAAAGCAACGCGCGTCGCGTCGCATCGCATCTTATCTCCCCTTCCACTTCGCCCAAATTGGGTGGTGGAAGATGATGAAGACGTGTCTAGAAGGGGGATATCACATGGCGCTGAGAATCAGATTTTCGTGATCCTCCTTCGATTTGATCCGTTCCATCCCTCTTTGGGGAAAGCGCAGGCAAAAATCGCGATTATAAACGAACGGACGGACGGTCGGACTGGGCTTAGATGCTATCTATCGGTACGAGTCGTGGTCTTGTTAGACAGAGGTGAGATGGACATTAGTCCACATTTGCGCTATCGATCAAAATCACTCAATTATGAGTTTGTACAGAGGTAATAAGCGAGAGATAGTATCTCTCACGGTTGGGTTGCCTAATGGTACACCATTGTTGCGTGCGAACGAATGCGCATGTCAGGATGAATCAGGACAATGGATCGAGAACAAATCCGATCTGATGAGATATGGGAAATTGGTGGTGGGGGGATAGCCCGAGAAATCATCGGTGTGAAAAGAGAAAGAATGGGAGAAGAAACAAGGCCGACCCCGCTGTGCCTCGGTGCTGTCGCAGACAGAGATTTCGCCGGGCTGGACTGTGGTTATATGGGCGAGACGGCCCCAATTAGCACCGCTCGAAAAAGGTCTAATGTCTTGGACATTGTGTGCGAGGAGCAGAGAGCGCCGCACAATTGGCAGAGAGTAGGTAGATGAAGAAGAATTGAGATTCATTAGCGAATGAAGCGCCATAATAGCGATTCATCAAGAGTAGCTTCCGCGTCTCGGTGCAAATTGATTTTCGTTAGGCTAATGGTGCTTGGCTCTTTATCGCGATGAGCTGGAGATACGGTAGTAATTTCCTGATTAGTGCTCGCTTCAGAGCATACGAATTGAAATATGAGACAGCGGTGGGATAGGTTTGATGCGGTGTACAGTATGCGCTGACGACTATGATGGACTAATGCGGCATTCTCATAGTGTGTCATGGATGCGTGGAAAAGCGGGCGTACCGCATTTCTGTCGACTTTCTGAGAATGTTCGAAATGACACGACTTCCTGTACTAATGTCTTGAAGAAAAACTCTACCCTCTCTACTCGACATTCAACGATTTTGATAAATGATGCTTACCCGATCCCCATGGCGATGCCTGAGTAGTTGGTTGGAATTGCTGATTGGGTGGAATGGGACGTGCGACGGACGCGAGCAGTTGACTGAAATCTTTCGAACTATGGGGGTTTTCTCGAGTTCAACTGAACCTGAAGGCGAATTCTTCCGACCCAGACGTCGAGCTGCCCAATGACTCCGATTCGCTCATCTCCACTTCTCTGAAAATCAACGACTTCAAAATTTGAAAGCAATGAAATGTCATCAAATTTTCGATATTTATCCTGGCAAAATGAATACTAAGCAGGTTTTTTAGAGGCGATATAATGAAGCCTTTTCGAGATAATTGAACGAAGCGTTAATACATTATTTTTCTCATCACATAGTGATAATCAATTTATCGAACAAAAGAGGGAGAGAATAAATCGATACAGCAGCCAGCTTTCTTTGTTATTTGCAGCCTTTCTCTCTCGCCGATCTTTTTCTTTTTCACTCCCTCGTTTTCTCAGCGTCTTTCTTCGTCGATTTCTTCGTGTCTCTCAATTTCGCCTCGACTCTCAAATCGGCGGGCGCTTGTGGCTTATTTGCGAGCGGGAAAATCGATTTTGGGCGCAAAATTGAGCGAACAAATCAATATTCACCGCGGAATTTTCGCTTGAGGTGACGCGTATTTTTCGCCACCAAGTCATATGAGAAACTAGGCGATATGTCATTTAGAACGCAGAAAAAATTGAAGAAGATTGAAGGAATTAGAGAAGACGACGAATCGTGAGAGTCAAAAGATGCGGAAAAGGAAAATAGTAGAGGATTTATGAAAGAAAAAGGAAAATCCTCAATCCATTTCGATCGAATGTTGCAAAGAGTAATTTGGTCTCAATCCCCTCTCCCTCTTTCTTTGTTAAAGCGAAAGATCGATGCTGAATATGGGAATTGTGTAGAGCATAGACATGCTGAGAAAGAGAAATAGTGAGATGACTGAATGAAGCAGAGAAAATGCGGAGACACGCAGACACACGTGATCAGGGCGAAAGAGAGATTAACTACGAAATAGGGGAGGGCGAAAGATGGAAAAGGTCGGAAAATATGTATGCGAAAGATTCACAAAGTGCATCGAGGGCTAACAGCCATGGTCCCCCGAGGCCAAACGCCCTTATAAAGGGTCGTACGGGACTAGGTCAAATTTACCATTTCAAATTCAACTTCGGGAGATTTCATGAATTAAACTTCAAATTCAATGTGAAACTAAGTTTGAAGTGAAGCTGTAATGGCTCTGGTCTTTATAAGCTATGAACTGCCCGAAGTAATTTTCATTTCGCCATGTTTTATGAACGCCCAGCACCAAGTACGGCATAAATCATGTTCAAAGTAATCTACTGGTTCAAGTAGACATGACAAGCTTGATCAAAGAATTAATAAAATTTTGCGGGAATAAGAAAGAGACTCTTTCTCTATGCGATAGTAAGATCAAAAGTTGTAGTATAGTAGATTCTGACCTAGCCCAATAGCAAAAATCGATTCATCTCAATCTTGTCATAGGGTCTTTTATGGACTTGTCATTTTTTTCGGCCAAAAATTAGGTCAAAAGACTGAAAAACCGGGCAGAATATGTGCAATTTTATAGCTATGCGACTAAAGTAGAAATGAAACGAGTTGATTTTGTGTTGTTCAAGCTACAAACACCCTAGTTGTGCCCGGATAATCCAAATAAACGAAGTCACTATGATGAGAGAGACCAGTTTTCGGGCCCATATTACTTATCACATCGTGAGAAATTCGATAACAAAGCTGTTCCTCTGAGGTGTGAATCTCATATCGTATGATGAGGAATAGGAAAAACAAGGTTTTTATACGACATTGCATATTTGAAAAGAAAAAAGTTGTGCTCTGCTAGTTTGGTAAAGGTATGGCCCTTTGGGTAAAGGTGAAAGTTGAGTACAGTCCATCATGAGGGAGGTGCGAGGGATTTGGGTAGATGTTAGAGAAGAGTGAAAAGGATAGCGGGTAGGGATTTTGAGTAGGAGCAAAATGCAAATACAACTAACTCTATTCTCCCTCACACTCACTCCTCCTGTCTATGCAAGGGGTTGAGCTTATGCCTTATGCCTTCAATGAAAGCGCATCGAAGAGAAGAACATGAAAATGAAAAGAGTGGAGCAAAGGAAATAGAGCATGAACCAGAAGAGACCTCACAGAAAACGACAGATGGTGAGAAGAACGCGGAAATAGTACTGTCGATTGAAGAGAACGCAGAGAACAACACATACGCACAAAGAGCCCAAAAGCATTAGAGAAGGGCCTCAACAGACACAAACCAAAGCAAGACAGAGAGCATGTGAATTGGAGAGAGTCAGAGGGAACAGATAGAAGAGGGCCCCATTGGAGAGCACTAGAGAAAGAGACGGCACGAGGTAACGCCCACTTCCCGAGAGAGTGTTGAGAATAAGGAGAGTAGTGAAGGAAGTCAGAGACACAGAAAAGCGCGATCAACAAATCGAAGAGTATGGAGGGAATAGCATTGGAAATCGAGAGAAATGGAACAGCCGGGTGGTTCCAAGCGTTTTTTCGCCTTCGCTGCTGTTTTTCAACGCTTCGCGACGACGCAACGGCTAGCGGAGCGCCGCGGTGCGCGTAACAATAAATACAAAAAGAAGAAAGATGGAAGACGAAGACGAAGAACGATGAAAGCCCGAAAGATGAAAGAGTAGAGCGGAAAATAATACGGAAAAAGATGGAGGAGAGGGATGAACAAGACGGAGATTAAATCAGTGGAGAGAGCGCGAGACGAAAAAGGAAATTTGGAGAAGCTAAAATTGGCCCACATTTCCCAAAGCAAACTGCAAAATCGAAGATGTGCCAGGCCTTGCTTGGTGAATTGCCGAAAGTAAGACGAGAAAAAGTAGGAGAAGTGCGTCAATCAACCAGGAAAAAGCAGATGCCGGTAGTTATTCTTCTCCAACCAGAACAGTGATATTGATCTTTAGATTCATAAGTTCGAGAAAAAGTTGAAGTGATCTTGAATTTGCAGCTGAAGTGCTTATTTACTGCATAGAACGTCGTGCGCTTCTACAATAGTCCCATAAGAAGACTTTAGTGATGACTATTTCAGACATATATTGTATAAATTTAGCATTTTCATCGACAATGACGCTTTTGATCACGAGCGCGTTCGAATGATTCAATTCAGTCATTGAAAACGGCGATGGCAGCAAGCTCTTGAAGAGCGAATCTCATCGAAAAATATGAAAGTTAGAAGTGTGTTGGCCGACGAAAAAGTTGAAAGGCTGGGGTTTCAGATAAGATGAAGTAGCATGAAGAAGAGTAGCCAGGGAGAGAAAACTATAAAATTGTCGGAGTTTGAAGAGATCACGGAGAATGTTACGACGCAGAGAAACCAGAGGAAATTAAGAGCAGCCTTTTGGTTAACTATGCGTGATTTTCCCTTCGTTCTCTCCGCTGCATTTTCAGCAGCATTTCGGTTTTCTTTGCGGTTTTTTTTTCTGCAAGGCGCAAAAATTCCCCCTTGCCGTCTCTCTAACTCGCTCTCTCTCTCTCACGTCGTGTGACTTCGATGGCAGAATGCGGGGAGGGATGACGTGAATGCAGGAGAGCAAAAAGAATTAGAGAGAGTCAATAGAAAATTAGAGAAAATAGAAGACGACGACAGGGGAACAGAAAAAGATAGCAACACGAAAAATATTCCTCGCCTAGGCGAGAGCCGGGCGGTACGCAAAACAATCACATAGCTCCACGAAAATTGCGCTTGAATTGTCTAGGAAATGTGTGATCTTCAGTCCGAAGTGAAAACCATACACAAAATTTGCAGTAGAGCAAGGAGAAAACATCCGAAAACCTACGCACGATGCATTAGCACGTCAATATGCTTAGACGCTAAATGAGCTTCCGAGATTGACATTCGTGGAAAAATGCTGATATCAGCATGATCGGCTGATTAACCGGAATAGAGTGCCTTTTAGATCTCCGAAAATGACTCAATGTGAGCAAAGTTATGTTCATTTTTGTGCGGCGCATTTTTTCTGCAGTCGTTTCCCATTTTATTAGACTAGTCATTTCTCAGTATTTCGATAGATAAAGAATTTGAATCTTATTATTCATAAAACTATCAGTTTTTGCGCAGCATCATTGTAAGATTTAATCACTCAACTGCGACTCGTTATTGACTGTTGCGCTTCTCTTCGTAACTTTGAATTTCTTCACAATTTTCAATCTGAGAAATTTTTGAATCAATCTGTACTATCATATGCTAACATTTGGTGAAAACAGTGAACATGTGGTAGGCAAATCGATGTCGTAGTTTCAAAATTCGTTGGCACCTTTCCGGCATAAAGCCTTCATTCTCGAGATACCATGATCCATATATCGAAATTTCGCAATTTGTGAGGGTTTTGGGGAAGTTTCCAACTATAAAGTTTGAGGCAAAAACCCATTATATATTGTACAGGAACAATTTTCCATGATTATCAATTAGGAATCCGGCCAGATGGGTCGGAAAAAAGTGACCGAAAACTTCTAATGCATAATTCGAATGCTAATTTTGGCATTTTGGTATTTTAAATATGCTCAAGCTTGTCCAATAACTTCCTACTCCATAAAAGCTGAATCTCGGGCAAGACTGAATTTGCTGGCCACCAATGATCATTCAAGTAGAAGTAGAAACTTCATAAGATCGTCATGACAGGTAGTAAGATAAGTCAAGCAACTACAACGTGCAAAGTAATAATAAACTTTACATCTTTTAAGGAGTCGGAAAGATCAGTAAAGTTTAGATGAAAAACTTCGTAACTACTATAACACAACGGGGCGAAACAAGTCTTTTACAGGCGAAACGACTAATTCGTATCCATAATTTTATGGTAGGAACGAGGTTCGATGGGGAAAAACGGAGAAGTTAATGGTCGTGTAGAAAATGACTGTTTTGTAACGATAGAAAAATGCCGAGGTTAAAACTTTCTAGGGATCATTTATGGAAACTTGGACTTGTCACGATATCTAACGAAAGTTTTGACAGATACAATACTTTACCCTACTATAATCATGTTAGAAATACTAGTTCTTCATTTTTAATCGGATTATAATTCAATTTCAAAACCTACTCTATCTAGTCTTATCGAAATGCATATTAACTTCGACATCACAAAAATTTCTTTTTCTCGCAAAATTACGTGCAGTCTTGTGATAAGTCTGATAACTCCCTGTGCATAGAGCCGCTAATCACCCCGATAAATGTCGCTGCTCGCGTTTTATAGCTTTTCATATTTGAAGAAGACATTCTATGTGTGTATGCATGCAGATATAGAAAAGCCGATAAGACGAATCTCACAAATCTCATTCACAGCCGAAGAAGCGGCATAGAGGCACATTCCCTTATTCACACGCGATTTCTCGCCTTTTATTTTCTTCTCGATTCAAACGAGCGAGGAGTTCTTCCGAATACAAAATCTCGAGAATACAAAAATTCTCGTAACATCTTTAAAACCCGAAAATGGGCGAAATGTGCAAACTCGAAAACAATCAATTTTGAGGAGTTTAGCCTGAAGATTGAGGGTAAACAGGATATTTTGAGGATTAATACTGAGGAGTTGGGGTTCAAATTGCAAAATTTTTGAAGTTAAACCAAAGGGGCTCGGATTAAAACTCAACTTTTGGCTAAATTAAAGCATTTTGAATTTTTATTACCTGTTCCAACCGATCAGCATTCCGTTGTTGTTGTTTCTGTGGACTGACAAAAAATTCTATTTTGCGGTGATCTGCCGAAGTCTCACTCAAAATACTGAATGAGCGGTGGGGAGGAGGAGAAAAAATTGATACTCCCGCTGCCAAACAACGACAATAACAACGCTGATGCGATACGACAAATTGACTGACTGAAATGTGGAAATCTAAAAAGGAAAAGGTGATTTGCGCCCCGACGATAAATTGTGATGCGATATCAGGAATGATTCAGACAGTAATTGAGCCACTTCGCAACTAAATTGGAAATTAATTGTGACGTTTCGAGGACAGCTTGGAAAATTCACCCAAATTTCCTATTTTTATCAGCATCACTTCATCTCTAGATGAACTTTCCAAGAAATCCTTTCCGAGGAATGAATTAAAATTTGTCTCAAGAAGTCTCGTGAAGTACAACCTTAAAAGCTCGCAAAGACCGAATCATTGATATTCGAAGATGTAAACAATATCGCCTGATCAAATTAATAGACCGCAGATCAACGTTAGTGAATCAACTTATGAAAATGATAGAGTCTATATTCTTCAGCACTAGAAGGGAAAAACGTAGAGGAGCTTTATTCAACGACAAAATGACAAAATTGACGACCCCGCCCAACGTCGCTCGAAAACTCTCAGGTTTTGCGTTGAACATCAGAAATTTCACAACGCAAACATAGGTTCAGGCAATAGAACACGTGATTTTTTCATTGGGTAAGTGCCAAAATTAGACGACAGGGGAAGAGTCGGTATGTTTATCTATAGAAAACGGCAGAGACGCAGAAAGAATTCTAAGCCCGTTCCAAACGACCAACTGTAACTATTGCATTTGAAGTTGCAAAATAGTAACCGGTAAAATGTTTGAAGTTAGCAATTTGCAAGACGAAAAAATATATTTCAAACAGTGAACATTTGCGATGTTGACGGTAATATCGAATCTGCGCAGGAAGTTGAACAAATTGTATCGTTTCTTCAAGATGGCAAGGTCTCTATTTGACAATAAAAATTTGATCAAACCGATCTTCGAAGAAGAAAATCTCGTTTTCTTCATTCAAGACATGATATCAGCATCTTTCTCATCCAAGTCAATAATATCGAAGATGTGTCAACCCTTTTCTAGAACAACTTCCTTAGTCTCATGCCAGCAGGTAAACTATGTGATCCCAACTTCCTCATCGTCGTTTTCTGTAGCCTCTAGAATATTCTAGAACGTCTCAGAAATCCTCTGTCAAGTGCGAACGTAGAAGCATTGCCTGGATACGGCATGACATGTCGTCAAGTGGCTTTTTCACCGTCGTTTATGCTAATGACCAGAGATCGACGCAGACGCCTAGCTTAACGAAGCCACCATCGCGACGCGCATCGCTCTCCTAATGGGAAATTCTCTCCTCATTCCCATCCTCCTTCCCTTTTGCACTTCTAAACGTAAACAAAATTCCAACGACGACGCCGTATACACAGAACGACCGGACAAATTATATCAAGTGATAATCGGCTTGATGCATCGATACATCGATACCAGAAAATCCGCCAAGTTCAAAACTTAAGCGATACTCGATTTTGCAAGAAAAACAAACGAAAAGCTATGAAACCCAGATCAAAATACATTTCTTACAATAAGCCAAGTCGAAAGTTCGAATTTCGGTACGACGAAAATAATTTGTGTCGGTCAAAAATAATACAGTGGTAAGAGGGTTAATCGAATCATCGAGAATATATGCA
>LIAE01006288.1:185526-231829 GCA_002287525.1 Diploscapter pachys | reverse complement strand
GGTGCACCACAGCTGAACCGAAAGAAAACAGTTTTGTCGGAGAAAGAGAAGAGGAAAAGAAAAAGAGTTAGAGAAAAAGAATTGTTGAACTGGTTTCTAGCAGAAGCGCAGATCTAATGTTCTAGAATAGGGTCGCAAAAACGGCTGGAAATGCGCAATTTCAGATTTGTGATTTCAGTCTATATTACGAAATATACGAACGCATCTTATATGGTTAGTTATAATTGCGCAGCAGTAATAAAACAACGATATTAAGGCATAAATTGTGAAATATAATGGGAGAGGGGAAAGATTGATCTCTCCTTCTTCATTCAAGCGCCCGCATACCAAAACCTGCTCGTATTCATGAAGTCTCTCCCCATCTTCCTAGTGATTCTCTCTAAAAACTCTCAAAGTCTAGCACTATTCCCTCGATTTTCTTTGATCCTCTCAAAAAGTAAGCCTATTTCCCAGCCGTTTTCCTGAAATTGCGTCGTCTGTGTTGGCGTTTTTTTGTCGACGAACGTTTTTGCTTTTGCGCGTTCTTTCGGTTTCTGGAGGCATTCTCTAATTCTCTCATTTTCCCGTAATCTATAGCGTTTTATTTTCCTCCCATCCCGAACAGGTATTGCGCGAGCGATGATTCCGTGAAATTGAAATCGAACGTAGAAAAAAGATTCGAAATTTTCGAGAAACGCCAAATAATTATGGTGAATCGATTATTTTTCAGGGAAATCCATAGAGATCATGCCATTTTTGGAGAAACTAGCCTCTTTGATCGAGAAATTTTCTATGACATAGAAAAAGTTATCTTGACATGGTAAAGTTAATAGATAGAGAGAAGAATGCAATAAAGTGAATTTTTGAGAGAATTTCAAGAAGCTTTAAAGGCGTTTTTCACGCACTTTGAAAGGATAGAGTCTATCTTCTCGAGGCGCAACACAACACGTTTCAATTCTCTAATCATTCATTCTTTTTTGCACTTGTTTTGCCCGCTTCTAGCTGCCCAGAGAAAATGGAGAAATAGCGATGTTCAACAAAGAAATGTGAGAGACAAAAAGAAGCAGAAAAGTTTAGCTTTTTCGTCGAATGTTGAGAGAGAAAAAGACATATAAAAGTTAGAGAGTGGCGTTTCTCATAAAATCTAAAGAGAGAAAAAGGAAGCGGACAGCCTTGATCATGTGCCTTTATGCCTTTCGGCCATATTCTTTTTCTTTTCGTTCTCTTTATTTCACGCGATATTTCGCCTATTCTCTAGTTTCCAATAGAAAATCTGTTATTGTGTGCATTGGACAGTGCAATGCACACGTTCACTTCTTTTGCAATGTGCAAACTGTGCGTCGAATTAAAGAGGGAAGCTCACGTGAAATATCTATTAGATTGAAGTTGAGCTGGATTAATGTACTTTCAAAGATTATTGCTGGAAAACAGGGGATTGTTATTGTTGCAGGAGAAGGATGTAAACAGAACAAAATAAAGGTGGTACGAAATGGTACAAAATACAAGTTGGAGCTTTGAAACGAACTTCAACTCTTATTAAAGTAAGAAGTTGAAACTTCATAGAAAGATTGAGAAATTTTACGATGTAAAGAAGGAAAACTCCGAATCCAAATTAGCTTTTCTGAAGTTCGAAAGTAAGATTTGAATACTTTTTAAAATGGTTAAGAGAAAAATTTTTAGAGTTCAAGATTGAAAATCACATCCAATTCGCGTCGTGGCTTTGCCCGTTTTATATGCTCAGCGAATGAAATGGTTTCTCATCTCTAAACAAATTGATTCGCAATTCGAATGAGTCCTTCCCTTCCTCTGTGGTGTAGTGAGAAAAGCACCCTAAAGTGCTATGTGATATGCAAACACCGACCAAATTCACTCTCGACATGTGTAGAAAGAGCATGAAATTCGCATCTATTACATGATGGAATATAGTTTAAAAAATTAGGGGGTTGAAGAAAATGTTTCGAACTAATTTGGCGTTGTTGTTCTTGTTATGATAAATTTTCAGGACACTTTATCTGACCTAAAATATATTTCGAAAATCTATCAGGATTGGTGCAAATTTTTGGAAATTAATCCTAGCGTCGTTTCTCTAGTTTAATAGCAATTAAAAACACATTTCGAAAGCGAACTTTGCCAGCTTGATAATCACAAACAAATTTATAGAAATGTGTTGTTTTGAATGTTCTAACTTCCAGCAAGGCGTTTTCATCGATAGTTAGTACAATTTCTCTGTTCGTAAATATAAATTCGATTTGCCCGTGGCATTATGCGGCTCTGTGTCACCGGTGAGTTAGCCATATTGGACGAAAAATACTGTGGAAAAGAGAAATGGCGAGAAATTTGAGCAAAGTGCGCGCCATTTGTACAAATCAAACGCGAATCAACAACAATACCATTTTCGACAGGGAGATTCTGACCAAATTTCGACTTGGGAATTGCTTTCGTTTCATGGGTCGTGCTTTTACAATTCCTCTTGTTGAGAAAGGGGAATTGGGGCAGAGATTGCATTGTACGAAATGGCTAGACCGTTGAAGGAAAATTTATGCAGGAAAGGATATTGGTTAGGGAAAGGAAGGGAACTACGGATTTGTAATTTTTGTAGTGATTTTTATCAGACAATGGACTGTTATCAGATCTCGTCATCAAATGGGAAAAAACGACGAATGATCATGATTTCATGATGTACATATACCGCGTGAAAATCTCCAAAATAAAAAATCATGAAAAAATATGAAGTCGAAGAAAATCTTCAAAGTCAAGAAAACGGTAAGATTTGAAAAATGACTAACTGATGGCTCCGACTCGGAATGTCGATGGGTTGCGAGACGGCATGATTCGTGAATGAAAATGCCATTTCCGAGTAGAAGAGGAACGCAACAAACGAGAAGACGATAACAACAACGATGAAGGAGTAGTAATGAGGAATTGGGAATGATTCAAGAAATCATGATTTCAGACTTATTTTTGATGTAAGCTAATTTTTTGCCCAGACTTGAAAAAAAAAAGTTTTCCTCCCACAATCTGCATGTTTTCTTTGCGTTTCTAGTAGAACGGATTTTTCAGTGGTTTTCTTGATGTATAAAATATTCAAAGATTCAACGAATTAGCGATTTTTTCATTTGCTGCATTACGAAAGTGAAATGGCTAGATTCGATTGGATGGTGGTGGTGGTGAAAGCTTTCCGAAAGAATGAATCGGTTGAACGATCAGTGAAACGAAACGAGATGAGGCGACAAATTATTCGTTTCATATGCATAGCCCGGATTATGAGGGAAATGTCGTAGATTTCAATGGAAGATAACTTCCTGCCAAACCCCGATATGTTTTTGTTTCCTAGAATATCGATTTTCGCGATCCCCTCAAATCGTACAATTTGCAAGAATTATCTCATTTCGAGATCTTTATAATTTTAGAAATAGAAAATTTGATGCACGATTAGGAAAAGAGTTTCTCATTCATTGATGAGAAATCAGTCTTGGTCACTCGATCTTGCTAATGAGACGAGATAGTGATGCGTCAGGCTTTGTAATTGAGAAAAAAATCGTTGAAAAAGTTATTTGTGGGCGAATTTGACCTCTAGATAGTTGAGCATCAAATCAAGTTGGTCGAAATAAAATCTCTACTTTTTTCTTTCAAATAAAAAATTGGTTCTGGGTAATTAAAGTTAAGGAAGATATATTCTAAATTTATTGTCGTGTGATGTTTAACTTCGGTCGCCTCAGGAAAAAAACAACATCAATTGCACCTATTCTTGCTGTAATCAACGCATCAACGTGCGACTCTTCTGCCCGGCGGAGAAGTTTTTCGTTTGCCGTCGAAAAAGTCGCCTGCGCTGTTTTTGCCGTATGCTGGTGAAAAATGAACGCTCACTGAATGCGAAAAGGAAGGAAGGGAAGGGAAGGCAGCAGCAGCAGCGGAAAACAATGAGAGCGAAAAGATATCGAACCGTGGCGAAATAACAAAATATAAAAACCATGAGGAATGGGCTGGCCTGGCATGGCCCGGGCCAAGGGTCTGGATTGAAAAAAACGCGGATCGATGCTCCACTAGCCATTCCACAAGAACTGCCCCGAATTTCGGACGAAATTTTGGAGAAATCACAAATCACACTCGGGGAAGTATCGGGATTACGAAAATTTTGATTGTCAAGGAAAATTTATAAAGAGTGTTCTAGCAATAGAAAGTTAACTAGAGCTTTAAGGTTTTTTTTATCAGAAAGAACAATTTTGTTCATTATCAGTCTGGCCTGAGAGCTATCGTCAAAATATGCATATTGTGAGGTCCGTTTAGGTTGATCAAAACATACTTTTTAAGAGAATAACAAATTTGGTAGAGATATCATTTTAGGATTAATGACATTTTTATGGGAATTTTTAGAAGAAGCACATTGAGCAGAGATACCAACTTTGGCAAAAGTACCATTTTGAGCTCATTTATCATACCTGAAGAAGTTATTATGCCATTCGAAGGAGAGAGATGACATGCTTGAAATCGTCGTGCTTGATTGTAAAGGAATGCGATCGAAGTCGATGTGGCCGGTCGTTAATTCAAAGTCCGAGAATCGCTTTACCGAGTAGGCAGAGGCTTCTAGAAAGTCTAGAATTTTGCGAGAATCGACGAACATACGCGAATGGCCCGACAAATATAGCGAAAACGATCATGGAGAAAGGGGCGGAGTCTCAATTATGCGAAATTATGCAAATCAAATGCAGAGAAACGATCTGTGCAGAAAAGAATGCGATTGATTGGGTGTAAAGTCGATTTTATCAAACACGTCGCAAATGTTTGTGTTTGAATTTTGGAGAATAAAAGGGCAAACGCTGTTTATTGCGAAACTTATAAGCTGAGAAATTTGGTTTGGATAGTAAAAATGGTGCAAAGCGGGAGATTTTTGAAATTTTGAAAACTGCTTCTTCGGAATAATTCGAAATTTCAAACCATAAAGTCTATATCAGGCCAAAGGTGGATCGAATCGAAGAAAGAGCTCGAAATTGATAGAGCAAAAGTAAGCTCGGAGAAATAGTTCGAGAATGCGAGAGAGGCCGAAAATCAGAAATGCAAAAACGATAATAACAAAGAAAAAGTCGAATAATCTATTGCCATGATGGAGTGGGGAGAAAAAATGCCACCGATGCAAAATCGCACTCTCCTTATCAAACGAAGCGAATACCCTCCAAATAGAAATATGATAGGGAGATATTCCAGACGACTTTAAAAATGCGTTTTAACATGGAAACAAAGATTTTCTCAGTCTTATCATCCAAAAATGAGTGAAGTGCTCTCTACGTATTTGCAAATCTCCAGATCACAAGACCTCCCCCTATCATACTATGTTTTTTTCCGAGCTCTCCGAAAATTTTATGGAATCCACTCAGTCATGTCATTAACGAGCGCAAGCCACGCCTTCTTTATTCCCAAAATACGTGTATCGCGAAGACCATATTCCAGACGGCGTGGAATCCTTCTCGCTTTCCCTCTCTTGAAAAAGAAAACAAACTTTCTCGTCTGTATTGAAGCATGGGTGCAGGATAATATAATTTATATTGCGTTAAAGAAGCGGAGATTCAACTAATGGCAACTAAAAGGCGTCTAACATTGAGGTACGGTAATACACGTCTGATACGCCCACCCAAATCTGCAAAAGCTTCTCATGCAAAGGGCCTTCGTTAATGAACACGACTGAGTGGAATCAAAATTTTTCACCTGAAATTTGTAAGTGGAGTTAAGAGAATTTTTTCAAAAATCTTATTATGTGATCATATATGCTAAATATATAAACAAGGAAGCCCATTTTAAATACGGCATACCCACTTTTCACTTTATTCTTGATATTTTCTTGCCCTCCTTATCAGGATTGTTTATTCGCGAAGGGGAATATCAACTCAGCGAAATTTCGAAACCCGCTGATAAGCGAAGTTTCCAAATTTTCTTAGGAAACTTGTGATTTCTTGGGAATTCAATCCGAAAAATTGGCCAACTCTAAGTGTCCATCGGACAATTTTTCTCCCAGTCGACTTTTTCGTCGATTCAGACGAGAAAAATCGTGGATTCAACCGAAAATTGAGTGTGTGTTGCGAAACAGGGAAATATTTTTGGGAATCGAGAGAAGTTGAGAAATTTGAAAAAAGTGAAAATAGAGATGCATTGAAGAGATAGAGAAATCGGAAAACGGCACTTGCAAAAAACACCTCTGGCAGAGAGGCGATTTGTCTTCTTGCCCGCTTTTTACAAGTTCACTTCGCCGATCTCGGACGCATTATAATTCAGGATAAGTCGGGCAAAGTCCAGTACGAAAAAAACACGGATTTTCGTGAAAATAGCACGGAAAAATAAGAGATCTTGGTGAGAAATTCGGAAAATAGCACTGAAATTCAAGAGAGAGACAAAGAAAAAAGCGCGAACATGCAAAAAACGATTCGGCAGCAGTAACAATGCAGTAAATAGAAATGTGGAACGCATGTATCAGTTAGAGAAGCAGAAAATGGAGAAATAGTATGCGAAAAGAAAAATAATAGGTAAAATAGCATTCAAATCGAAGAGAATTTGATAGAGATGACGCAAAAAGTCATGGGATAGAAGAGAAGCTATAGAACGAAAAATGCGAAATGCAATATCGGGGTCGAGAATTTGCAGATCAACTTTTGGTCGGGGCAGATTTTCGGAAATTCCGAAAAAAGTGGGAAAAATTGAAATTTTGGAGATTTGTAATTTTTTATGAAAAATGTTTGTTGCCTAAAGATGCTATCTTGGCTAAAGACGTTGGTTGAGAATTTTGCAAGAAAGTTGAAAATTCAATGAAACCGTCGAAAATGAACATGAAATTCAATCTCGGTTTTTTTCGCTGTCGTTTTAACTGAGCGAGAAATAGCCGTTTGCGTGAGTGTTTGAAAAGATGAAAGGAAGATTTGAGATTTACGAATGGACTGTAAATAAAAAGTCGAAAGAGATAGTTTACAAAGCCTAAAAGCTGTGCTGTATTTTCAAATTAAAAGGAAAAAGATTTGAAATTGATCCGTTCTAGAGGAATTTTTAGAAATAACGACCAAAAAGCAGGTTTTTTAAATAATTTTCCCACTTTTTTATGATCTTTCGATACGAAACAACTATTCCATGTGCGCTTGAATGAGATCTAAAGATGATTATAGTCAGAAAGATCAGTTGTGATATGGGAACGGAATTTCTTCTTCTGAAAAAATCTAAATGGACTCATCGATAGACAAAAACTATTTATTTATCTGTCCCGTTTTTGACGAGAAATTTAATCCCAAACTTTTGTTAAGCGACAGTAAATAAGCGAAAATTCATGTACAAATATGAAATTGATATCATTTTTAAATGAAAAATTCTATAGAATTTTTGATGAAAAACCGCAAGAATCATGTTACCTTTGTACAAAAGAAAATCGAAAGGGCAAAGGTAGATGTTTGAAAGATTGAAAAAGTGACTACATTTTTGCGTGGCGTCTTGAAGAGAAATGCAAAATACGTGAAAAGCGAAAATCGTATGTTTTGATTATTCACATACGATTCAGAAAATTGGGGCAAAAATAAGAAAATATTGAAAAATCGATTCATTTCTGTTAGGCTGATACTTTTGTATACATTGCATAGGCCTATAATATATATGAGGTCACCAGAAGCCATCTTGTACTCTGCCTACTTTTCCACCAGACAAAATAATGACTAGACAATATTAGTTGAACTTTAGATATAATTTTTATAAATTCATTTACTTTAAAATTTTATTCGAACCAATAAATACATCATAAATTATCGGTGATAAAATGAAATTGAAGAATACATGGCGACAAATGTAGATCTTGTAAGGATCAAGTAATGTGAGCAAATCATATCGAATTTAATAAAGATAATTCAAGCATTAATCTTATAAGTAGAGAGCACAAGTGATATTCCCGATATGAAGACAACGTTATAAAAGTATTTTTCCTAAATATGCTAGGCCAAACAAGCTTATAGCAAAAAAACCGTATGAAATAGGGGGATAGAGAGATTGGAGCGATGTAGTTGATTAAATGGTAATGAACTGATAGAGGTGATACTCGCGATTCATATACCGTCAACTCTCTAATAGAAGGGCCTTTCGAATTGAAGAGCACTCTCCAATAGTGGGACACCCCATAGAGACTTTGAAAAATAGAAAGGCATGCCCTTCAATTAGAGAATTTACGGTATTTAATTCTTGAACCACTAATCATGTAGAAAAGTTTGATTTAGGCAACGATGTAGAGCACCCAACAGTGGGAATCAAAAATACCTTTGCCCGAACTCCATGTGCTTATTATTGATACTCCATTTTTCCAAGACTCGATGGTCTTGTTGGCGTGGGAGTTAATTTTTCCAAATTCTGCATGCTGATAGAAGTTTGAACAGTATTCTACAGGGTAATTCGTCTCGTGAAGTAGCCAGATAGCGTGCACACGATCCTTAGTAATCATTGGTCCGACCTCTTTTTCAAGAGTTGCCAACATCTCACCGCTGTTCAATGATTCCGAATATGTATAAAGAATGTTTTTCATTGTCTCTCTGTGTCTCTCCACCCATTCGGATGCACTCCTAAATGGAAACACGCATAAATATATGAATTTTCCGTCAGAACAACAATGTTGCACACTTTTTCCACTCCACTTTCCTATGTTCCGCCTTCCCCTTTTCGTCTACAAAGTGCTATTTCACTCGAGGTGAAATAACACACACTCCTTACATAGACGAAAAAGAAAAAGAGTGGATGAAAGAAATAGCATGGAAAAAGAAAGGTGGGGCATGTGCAAAACGAGTTGCAAAGCGTGTGCAACATTGTTGTTCTGACAGAAAGTTAATAATAACTAGTATAGATTGTAATCAGGAAATTTACTACCTTATGTAATAGTCCGAATTTAGTGTTCTCACCACAAGTACAGACATTTGCGGATGACCATCATCAGCTTTCGAAAAATTGTAGTGATGGCAGTATTCAGGAAAACATTTTAGTGTGAATGAATTTTCTCGTCTGCCTAGTCCCGTCATAAGCACTTGCTTCCCATAGCCTGGTACACCGATCGAATTGAGTCGCTCAAACAGTAGCAATGTATTCGCAGCGATTTCTTCCTTCGACGTTTTCTTGTATTCCATTTTCTCGACGACAGCTTTAATTTCCCTCTCATCGACCAACGGCCACGTAGCTCTCATCAGATTAATCGTCCGACTACTTATCATTGTCGATAAACGAGAATAACGATCGATTAAAGCTTTCTTTCGGGATTCAAAGTGATCTTTTCCGTGATAAGCTGTACCTAGGCAAAATCCGCCTAGAATGTAGACAAGTTGAATATGCGACTCGATTTCAATTCCTAGGCTGAAAACAGGATTCGCTCGCCATCCATTAGCAATCGCAAAATCATCGATTATACAGCCTGATGATTCCATGGCTGCTGCTTCGGCTGGTTCGGTATGTCGGGTAATTAACTCATCGAAATATGTCTGCGCATGTTGTAAAGTTTCGAAGGAGAGTTGCTTCATTTTCTTCAGATGTTGTCGAATACGTTTCACGATTCTGGTTGCATTATGCATGGACGAAATTCGACGAAACTGTTGTCCAAAGCCATAAAGGTCCGAGTAAATTAGGTTCTCTCTCGAACTCGCACGATCCTTCGTTGCTCGTAACATAGCTTGTAGCGCCGGTTTTATATCTAGATCAAGTTCAATTGATTCTTTCGTTGTCCTTCCGCACTCGATATAGGCTTCAATCAGTTTAAGAATATCCCATGGCGAAGTACCGGCTTCCATGCATTTATCTTGAAAATCAGCAATCGCATCTGACGATATTTCTCTACTTATCGGATTGAGTACGTTCTCGAGATGCTTGTGTAGATCACTGAGACGAACTTCAACTGTTTTTGCATAATCCAAGGCTAATATTTCCAATCCAGGCGCGATTAAATCGTATTTAACTTTATGGGATAGTCCAACGAAATTTTTAATAATTGACTCATCGATCTTCTTGAGCATTTTCATTTCTTCGCTTTCGGGCTGTAGGATGGCAGAAGTGATCGCAACTCCAACGAGGATTTCTGGGTTGAGGAGCTTGGCTGCGTTGACAGTTCTCAGACTCATAAGCGCGAGTTCGGCGTAAAGATTAAATCCTGGGTTGTTAAGATCCTTGAGTCGATCTATTATTTTGTGACCATTTTCCAAAATGTCCTTGACTGGTACGTCAAATCTGTAGCTAGGAAATAATGCAATAAGAAATATTAGCAGTAATATAAGTCGTAAAGACATCAATGAAGTTTATTCCCTAAAGTTATATTTATTCTGAGCAAAATTATAGTATAAAAATATTGTCCTCCATTATCTCCCAGTTTAGAGCTGCCCTTGTCTCTCTGCAAAGACGATGGTGCGAGCCGTACGCAATACACGAATGAAAATAGTGTAGAAAGTAAAGAGAGCGCGACGAGGACGCAGGCGGACAAAGAGGAAAGGCTTTGCACCTCCTTTTTTGCCCAGACACAGGCAACTCCGATCTCGGGGATAATGGAGAGTAGAATCAATATCTAAATCGACTCCAAAGACAACTTCCGCTTGTTTCCCTTTGGAAAATAAGGTGATTCTCAAGTGGATAAGAAGTTCTTCATACTGAGGAATAGGAGGAGACAGATACTACACTCTTTGCAACTCGCTCCTCTATTTCTCTACGCTTTTCCGGAGAGGTGAAAAGAAATAACGAGAGAAAAGAAAGGTGAAGCGTGTGTAAAAGCGAGTTGCAAAGAGTATGCAATATCTACCGGTGTTCCAAATTTATCTCCCTATTTTATTTTTCATCCAAATTGAGTACGGTTTTTGCATGGTACTCTCCTTACGTTATAGTTGTCTGGTATAGCTCTCGAGTCGAAACCAATTGACCATACCCATAGAATCACCTGTCTTCTGAAGGTTAGTTTTTGACAATAAATCGAGCCCTGTGGGCGTAGGGCTGAACCATTTTTGATGCTGTTTGCTCCATATGATTATCAGACATGCAAGAATTTATTTTGTATCAAGTTTGATAAGATACCAAACACTTTTACTTGAAATTTTATCAAAATATGCTAATCTGGTAAAACGCAGTTAAATGGTTCGGTCCTATGCCCACAGGGCTCGATTTATTATCAAAAACTAGCCTTCAGAAGACATGATTTTATGGGTATGGGTAATTGGTTTCGACTCAAGAGTTGTACCAAACAAAACCATGAAGTAAGGAGAGTACCATGCAAAAAAAAACCGTACTCAATTTGGATGGAAAATAAAAAGGTTATTAAAAATAAAATAGGGAGATAAACTTGAAACATCCGATACTTCCTTACACTCTACAATACTGCAAACGCTCGGCAGGAAAATCAATTTTTTGTCAGATGTGTGCAGGGTCAGGGGTCAGGGTCCGCTGAGTGTGTGGAAGAAAGGAGAAGAAAAAGAAAGACCCTCCATTATAATCCACCAGACAAAATAATGACTAGAAAACATAATTGGATTCTAGAATAATTTTAAAATATTTAAAAATTTTATTCGAACCAATAATAATTGCATTAAATTTTCAATTTCGTATAAAATCTATCCTGAGCACTTAGATGTATGGTCAAATTTAAATGGTGAATCTTGAAAATATAAAATTTGACAATACTAATAAAATTTTGAGTGAAAATTTGAATCAATTGAAGTTTTAGAAATCTTAGAAATTATAAATTTAAAAATTCAACTATGAGCCGTACAATATGGCAAATCGAGATCATCAAAATTGTTCGAAAAGTTCAATAAAATTCGAGCACCGTGAGCAATATCACAGAGATTCTTTGAAGGTTAAATTAGAATTTCAGACATACATTTTGGCAGCAATTTTTGAGAGAAGACAATGATCCTTTAAATATCGGCATGAGAAAATATATCCTATCATCGAATTCAGAAATAAGAGAAATTTTGAGGATTTGAGTTAATGATTTTAGAACTTTGAGAAATCTAACGACTAGAATCTATGCCAGAGTTGGTCACTGATTGAATATTTTCTTTAAATTGAAACCGTTTCTGGACCAATAAACCGAGAGTTTAATTCAATATCAAAAAATTTTAAACCTAAAAATATTCTTTCAGCTTCAGTCCGAACTCTAGACTCGTCTAAAATCGCCCTTGAAAATTCGGGTGAGTGTTTTCTTGAACTGTTGATTGGCCATCGCATAACAAAACGGATTCAGAGGAGAGTTCATGTAGCACAGGTAGTAACTGAATTTTATCAATTTACAATGTAAATCTCATTTTATGAAGTCCAGCTTTATGAGAAAGAATTGCATAAGGGTTGCATCAATAGATTTCAATTTGATTACAAGATCTGTATTCTTTCAAAAGAAGAAATTCGATGACTTTGATTTTTAGTTAATTTTTACCTGATAGCATAAACCAAATTGAAGGTAGGCGAGTTTTTGCAGGAATCACAGAAACCGATTATCGTAGCCATCACATAGAAGGGCGTCCAGAGAATGATGAAAGACCCCAGGATGAAAGTGATCGTCCTCAACGCTTTCCGCGCGCGGTTTTCCGAACGAGACTTGTATTCCTGAAAAATCCAGCATAAATAATAAAAATTCGTAAAAATTCTACACAAAAATACAGTAAAGGTGGGTAGGAGATAGAAAATATTCGGAAAACTACACTGTATTTTTGAAATACTCTCAATTCAATGCTCTCTAGAGACTTTCGAAGCCTAATATGGTTTTGACACGATACGAATTCACGGTAATAGCAAATCACAGATAGCGAAATTGGATCGAGAAAATTGCAACTATTTTAAATATCATGCTCGTCATAGAACTTTTGCTATTTTCATCTCTATTTCATATCATCGAAGTCAAGCAAATTTGAAGAAGAAAATGCTCCAAACTAACTTTGAATATAAATTGATCATCAGTTAGAAGAGAGCATATTTTACTTCTAGCAAATTTACTAGACTTCGACGATGCACACGTTCAACAGTGACTGTATAGCGCATAATCTAATCAATCGTAAAGTGGTCATTGGAAGCTAAGGAAACATGGCAACGAAGCTTTGCATCATAATAAAATTGCATTGCTAAAATATATGGCTATGTGTTGTGGCGGTGTACCTTTTTCCGAAAAGGATTCAGCATGTTTAACACGCTCTGAAATTTTCATTTCCTAGTTTTAATGAAGTCTCAAAATTTGTCTAAATCTAAAAACCCCATACTTTATCTTTCGACCTTCGTTTCCTCTTCCTTCGTGTGCTTTTAGCTCGCATGACGGTAAGCATACGTCTTAGACGGTGTTCAGCTGTTCTGAATTTGAATCTTGCAATCTGTGAAACTCAAGTTTCCCAACCTTCGAATACTCTCGACTCTGGAAACGGCTATCAAAGGCACGGTCACTTCCTCAGCGCAGATTTCCACCTTGATCTCACCGTTAGGTTTCTGAAAAATCTTTGGTCGAAACTGCCAACTCCAATAGGGACAATTTAAAACTTTAATTTTAGACAACTCGACAATATTTTGGCTATGACTAACCATCTCTTCCTTGATCATCTGCTGCACCAATTCGATTGTCTCTATCGATCGATTCATACTCAACGTCATCTGCCGATCTTCTTCGAAGATCCTTCGGGCATTTGTGTGGTTGTTCGTCTGTTCATGCTTTGGATTTTCCTCCTGCTTTAACCGCTTCTCCTTCCAAAGCTCGTCGTTTCCCACAAGAGATGACACACTGTCAGCATCAATGAATGGAAGGGATATCGAAGGTCTAAATATTTAACTTCGCCGAGTGAAGCAACAACTCTGCAGATTCGAGAAAGATACGAGTTTTCTTAACGTAGGAAAAAGGAACATAAAAAAAATGTATCTTCTTCAATATCATCATTTCATCGTGTTATTTCTTCCACGTCGATAAAGTCTTAACATTGGCAAATCATTCTCCATTCTAGACATACCCAAAATGAACGTGTTGTCGAGAAGGAGTCCTTTGGCTGCAATCTTGGCAGTCATCTGGCGGAGGGACCTCGTCAGCAGAACACTGTGATGGCTCAGGACTAACGCATGGTGCGGTTGATTCTCTCTCGATTACGGAACTCAGCTCTTGGGTGGGTCTGCAGAAAATGGTGTCTTTTAAAAACAATTCCCTCCAATCGGGTTCTAAACGGGCCAAGATTTTTGTGCAGTCCAGCCCGCAAAATACGAGCCGGACCGTTGGAACCCTGTTTCCAATTACCTAATTGACATCCTAGAAAGGTTTCTAGGAGGTACGATTTCCGCCCGCTCGGCTAAAGGCATCACCCGACTGATTGAGGTAGCGATCATCGGTTCGGCTGGTGCGAAAGTGGAGTAACTGAATTCAGGACATAGAAAATAGGAGCTGACTTATCATTCGAAAAAAAAAAGCTATTATACCGTGACATGATAAAGAAAATGCAAAGGAATAAAACAGTCTTATATGAGTTTTTCATTATCATCATTCGTGTCACAATATCGCAGATGAAGAGAATTTCTAGATTTCCGATGACTTGGAAATTTTACCTGTTATTGATCGTACAAACATCAATATGATTTCCGAGAATCGCATTTTTCGAGCTGAGATTCTGCAGCGTGGGTGCCACAGAGATCGAGGCTACAGATGGTGCTGGCATGGACGTCGACTGAGTGTTGTTCTTAGTTACCCTGGAATTTTGAATCTGTAAGTTTTAAAATCTTGGATCGTTTAATTTATCTCTTGTAATATTACTTGTTGCGCTTTCGTTTTTGAAGTAAAAATAATTTCATTCGCCAAAGTATAGCCTCTGTTCATTGTTTACTTTCACATGCCGAATATTTTCCGGGTACTGAATTTTTCACGAAGATGTAAAACGAAGAACTTGTTGTGTTTTCAACTT
Source organism: Diploscapter pachys (assembly GCA_002287525.1). Classification (NCBI taxonomy): domain Eukaryota; kingdom Metazoa; phylum Nematoda; class Chromadorea; order Rhabditida; family Rhabditidae; genus Diploscapter; species Diploscapter pachys. Next base: position 216,965 of record LIAE01006288.1, on the reverse strand, counting down.
TTCTATTTTTCATGAAAATTTGCCAATGATGTCCTTTTGCTTCCATTTTTGACATGGAAATTTCTTCGCCATCGTCGAAAAAGTCGAAGATAATTTGTTCCTTGTTTGTCGAGAGCTTTGACTTGCAAAAATTGCTTTTGGGGGCTGCCGAATTCTTACGCACCTTTTTGTCTGCACTTGGAGCCGCGCACAATGCACTTTTCAAAGTTCTTCGAGTCTCCTTAGGGCTATTTCCAGCAATTTTTGCCCCTCGCCAGTAATTTTTACACCCTCTATAAAAAGCCCCTTTGAACTCTTCCAGGACCTAGAGAGGTTTGATTGAATTTCCTCTATGCGCGCGGTGCCCGAAAAAGAAGCACCTTGAAGATAATCGAGTACAGCAAAATGTAGGCGAGGTCGCTAATGCAATGGAAACAATAACTTATGAAGTTCGCTTCGAAAACTCAAAAACTCAGCTATGCAGACAAGATCCACTCAATTATGATCAACTGCCTTATTTGATGATAACAAAAGGTTTTTATCTACATGGCGATAAGGTAATCTCGAGTCATAGTATTCTGATCCTCTGGACACGATGTCCAAATTCTTTTCAGAATGGAAAGTTTAGCTATTTTAAAGATCTTCGTTCTGCAAAACGAACGTCTTCAAGTCACTGCCTTTGTATAGATTTGTAAACTTCATGTTCCCCCATATGGAAAATTCGTGTTGAATTGATAGAGTTTTGCTGCTTTCGCTGCAGATTTTCGGTTGGACGCATCCGTACACCTCAATGTTGGAATTTCCATCGTTATCATTCGGTCCCTGCCCAATCTCCATAAATGTGCTCATTTGGCTTGCAAAGGATTTTGCGAGCGCGCGGGGTTCGCTCCGACTCGAGTCGAGAAAAATTGCCGGCAGGCCATGAAATATTGCAAATGGGATTTGTGTTGGTGGGAGCACCGACCGATACCCAAAATATGTGCACCAAATTGAGTTATGGACGAGAAGAAAGTTGCGGATTTTATAGAGAAAGAATCGAGATTGATAGCCGGGGACAAAGATTTTGAGAAGAAAAAGCCGGACTTCCTTATAAAAATGATGAAGGTATCATGATTTTATGATACAACCCCAGTAGAAAGAACTAAGCAGAAACAAATTATTAAAAAACTTTGACCTTTCTGAAACATCCAAAAAAAAAGTTCTCTTTTCATCACATCGATGATGAAATTATTATCTCATTATTTTTTTGAAAGTGTACTAAATGTAGGATGATCTTCAGTTCGATGAATTATGTCAAAATCGTCATAACTGTTGGCTTTTCCTGAAACCCATTTACTCCCGCTGCTGAGTTATTTGTTTTTATCAAATTCTTATCTGCTCGCTTGTTTTTCTCGTGCGAGATTGATTTCGTTTCTCGGAACGAGTTCCTCCACGTTCCCCTGGCGAATTCCTCAGATCTGCCACGAATCGCAGCTAGTCCAAATGCCAAATTCGCCCCGAGCCTTCCCCGTTGCTAGTTTTTGCACGATTCGACGGAGCCAAGAAAAGCGGGGGCAATGAGAGAGAATCAGAGACGCTCCCCTGAGGATGAGACGAAAAATGAGAGTCCGAGAGAGTGTGGATGAAGAGAAGAGTTTCTGCAGGAGTTGTAATAAGAAACATCAAGAAATAAAGAGTTGTATAGGCTTAACTTCGTGGAATGATGAAGTGTACAGACGAAATTCGATCTTGAATTCTGGAACTATGGAAGTCGAATTTCAATTTTGCTTCATCATCTTGAACTTGACGGTTTGGAAAAATCGCGCACTAGCGAGTTAGTGGGAAAGTCAAAGAACGTCTCCCTACTCTCTCCTAAACCTACAACCCATTTCATCGGACGACGTCGCTACGTCCTTACTTTTTCAAACCGACTTGAGCTTCAAGTTTAGTTTGGGGAATTTTAGAATCTTGAAGACCCCTCAAATCTCCATTTTGAGTAAAAATAACTCCCTCTTCATCTTAAATCAAACATGTTGCGCATCTCCCATATGTCCATATGTCAAATATATGAGCCAAATGTGATGTGTCAATCAAATTAGCCCGACAACAAACATGCTCCAATCAGAAAAAGTTACGCTCCATCGTCAAGATGAAATGCGTCCCCTAAAAATTACCCCGAAAGCACTTCCGCAAAAACGCGGAATAACATCACACACAGATGTCATGTTGCGCTCGCAGTAAATAACCAAATCACATTTACATCATTTTTGTCGCCGCGAAATATGAATGCATCATAAAAATGTGCATATATTTCGAGCGAATGGAACATGGATGGTGACGATTTTTAATCCCAATTCTGTCCTGGGCCCGTACTAAAGTCCCCTAAAAGTAGGAGCGAACTTGGTGTGAACTATAGGCTATTTCTCCCTCAAAAACGAGTTGAGTTGAACTGAGCTTGTCATGAACCAAGTAGGGGTTTAGTGCGGGCCCCGAGTCTTTCACTACATCAAATCCTCAGCAAGATAAAATCCGTGATAAAGCATGTGGTTCAATCCTAACGCATGTTTCAACATGACACAAACATACTTCATTGTTCCTGAAGTTGATCATGTGTCGCGAGCTTTGCGATAAAAAAGAACAATATGGAAAATATCAAGGATATACCCGTCAATGTAGCTTCGCTTTCATAAAAAAAAGTATGTTGACATACCCGTGTCTGCTAGATTCCGTTGTATCGTTAGGCGAATCTGAGCTACTCTGAGCGGCTTCGCTCGTCCGAATACTCATCTCAGGCTTCCGCATCTCGGTCAGCAGGGCGAGGCGTTTGGTCTTCTGAAGATTTGCGATCAGTATCGTATGCATGATAATAGTCATGACTTTATTTTTAAGATTAAACTTTTCCATACAAATTCCAACTAAATTTTATAAAAATTTTATTTCTATTAGATATTATTCAAAAACTGTTACCTGTTATATTGAACTTCTATTCGATCATTTATGATATTACTAATTTTGCACATACTATTTTTCACCTCGACTATTTTAATGAACCCAATAAATATTAAAATTTCAAATCTTTTGAGTTTCGTATTCAGAAATGAGTGGGTTCATGCGGCAGTAAATTCAACTTTGATCGCTTATGACTTTTCAAAACTTGGGCAACCTGAGCAAAGAATTGCAATTGTTACATCGCGTTACATACGAAATAGTAGGGAAGAGGATTTTTCCCTGACAAGTCCTATACTATTTCTCATGCAACAATGCAGTTACTTTTGTAAATTGCAACATATTTGATGGATGTTTTCGTTGTTTTGCCATTTCGCGGGTATTTTCGTCCTTCAATTTATCTGCGCTTTGGCATTTCATGTGGTTCTCGCGATTTTGTGCCGGTGTTTAATTCGACCTCCTTCCTGACTGCCGCGCGCTTCAAATTTCACGCCCGTTTTGCCCTGTGTTGCTGCTGATGTGCCGGATGATTCGCGCTCATGCATACATTCTTCGAAAATTGTCCGAGGAATTTGGAAAAGACTTAAAATGCGGAAAAATGGGTTTTGGAAGCGAAATTTGATATCCACGCGAACGGTCAAATGAGATTTTTTTGTTTGTCTCGTTTTTTCTTCTTTCAATTTGAATTTGAATGAATGTTGCAGAAATGTGAAAAAAGAAATACGTTTTGAAAAGGAATTTGATCAAAATAATCGCATTATTTTTGTTGAGCCGCAGTATTGGTGTACAAATGAAGAAAAATTGATAAATCAAGATAATAAAGCGAAAGTTCGCGCACTCCTACACAATTTTGCCAATGATAAATTGGGAAGTTTAGGCTTTCGCCACTGCGCCTATTTTCACCGATAATCCCCCAAGGAGTGAATATCTTTTATCTATGGCTTCGTCTAGCTTATCCCTATTGTAATTTCATTATGTAACTCATTTCCGAGCTGTGTAATGGCCCATAATTCATCGTGGTCTGGAGAAAGAACAAATGCATGATGACTTCGATCAGACATAAGACTATTCGGAAAACTTGTATGTTTTAATAACATGGAACAAGATATGGAAGATTCAGATTAGTCAATGATAAGATTTCCCATCTTATCAAATAGTGCGTCTTTTAGATTTACCTTACTAGGAATGATGATAAAATTGTACCTGATCACTTTTCAGCGCCAACTGTTTGGCAGCCCGATAGATCCCCCAGTACAGATAGAGCATGACGAACAGAGTTGACCAGTAATACGAAATGTACATGCCCATGTTGAGGAAGCCGTTTGTCATGAACTGGACGTAGCACTCGTGCTCCTTGAGGATCCGACCGGTGCCTGCAATTTCGAACCAGTGAATTTAATTTTAGCAACGAGTGACAGGGTCCATCTGATTATCATCACACTCATACATGAAAGGTTCAAAATTTTCATAACCTATCTGTTTTTTTTTCATCTCGTAAGGCTTTCAGAATTCTTGCATAGATAAATCTCGTTATCATTATCAGAAATCCCGAATTTACCTGTGAACGTTCCATACCCGAAAATCGAGACGGAGAACAGTATGCTCGGCACCTAAAAATGATAAAATCTTGTTTTTCCAGGGATTTTCCTTCAAATATTTTTTTGCATTCAACTGTTTTCTTGCTTTATCTGCGTCATTGCAATGAACCTATTCGCTTGACCCAATGAATGCCTAATTGACTTGAATCGTTTGCAAGAAAAATTAGATGGAAGAGAATCGAGGGAATTAATGGACCAACCCAAAATTGAGTTGGAATTAATTAGCCTGAGAAAGGAATTAACGCTGCAAATTTGCAGCTACTTTTTTCCTGGGTAATGGATTTTTTCGTATAAAATTGCTCAACTTCGATTTTCGTGTCTCTAGCCAGGTCTCCCGCATTACTATGTGTATCTATTGAGTTTATGCAATTTGAAGCCGCAGAGAAGCAGACAAAAGCTAGTGAACCTAGAAGTTTGAGAGGAAAAGAAACACGATCATAAGAGAGAAGGAGAAAATTGACGCCATAACCCAAAAGCGAGCATTGGATTTGTCTCCAGATTTTCCGGGCTTCACGTCGCAGTGAAAAGAAGTTATTTGTGCGTCGTTTTACCGCACACAACTTCCCCCAAGACCCCCGAGCAATCAGCGCCAGGCAGAATTGCCTTCCCGACGGATCCCCCAGTCTCAAGAAGTTCTCCAGCCAACAAAACCCCAAGAAACCTCGATCGAAGAAGTAACAATAGACTAGAGTAAAATGGGCGTCGCAAGCCGACGAAAAAATTCGTGAAAATCCCAAAAACCACGGTAATTAGCGCGGATTTTCCACATAAACAAGTCACTTCGAATAATTATTTTGGGCCATTCTTCCATTCATTGTCTCTCACTCACGTCAATAGCCGAAATTAACGGAAATCAGTTGCTAGGTTCGAAAATAGCACGGAGATATTTCGAAAAATCGTGTAAATTGCTCGGGATGGCATGAAAATAGTTTAAACTCATTTTTCAGTGAATTGTTCGTGATCCTCAAATTCTTGGTTTTGACTTGGGTAGGTAAAATTTTCGGGAAGCAAAAACGCGACGACATTTCGACCCAATTGTGTGCCTACTTTGCTGTCCCGTGTACCCGTACCTCAAAGCTAAGGGACGAAGGGCCAATTGAATTGAATTTCGCTTGTATCCTGTGTGCTTGCGCGGGTGATGTGACGTCACATCACCCAAACAAGCCCACGTGATGCAGAAAAACCCGGAGCAGCTCAATGGATCACTAGTGAGGAGGAACAGTGTAAACAGAGGACAGACAAAGGTAGAGGGTAAATTGGAGACCCCAAAAGTTTGCTTGTCATAAAAGAAATGCTGCGATATGTTTCAATTTTGAAGAGACAGAAATTATGATCAAGATATAGATAGTTTTATTCCCGAACGTAAAGCGTTGAGTGCTAAAACTTCAACGCTAACTAATATGCATATAAACAGGATGAGATATGATTGGGGAATGCAAATGCTAAATTTGAATAGGAGTTTTGGCATAGATTTTCGTCAATGTAACTTTGACTTGAATTATTGAGAATGCCTGAAAGTTTGGTGTGATTCGAGGTCTATAAAGTTGTTAGGAGTTTTGAGCTCTATAAAAGTCTCCGTCGAGTCAACCCTTGAAAATTTTTCCAAACGCTTATTTTTGAAGTTAAAGGTTGGACAAAAGATGTAGAACCCTATTCTCGTTATGAGCGCAATCGAACGCACTTGATATAAGATGATGTTTCTATCAGTATGGGAATGATATTCTGAAAATTTCAAGTCCCCAGGTTGAATGCTCGAAAATGCTCAACTCGACCGTTTTCCCTCACTTTGTCAAGAAATTGCGAAAATTAACAAGTCTCAGTTGTAATTTGATCAGTTTTGAGTGTAATTTCTGTTCATTTCTACAACTCACCACCGAAAAGGAGATCAGCCTGGCTGGGCGATGATTTGTAAAATAAGACTATTCTTTGCATGAGAAATGGACAGTCATTGATTCAGATGGTTCAAAATCGAACCAAATTCCAATTTTCATTGACGAGAAATAGTGATATTTACGAAAGCAATTAACAACTTAATTATGGGGTTTTGACCGGACCAAATCGAAAATTTTCTTCCGATTTAAGTATTTGAAGACCCTACACAATATTTCTGCAAGCTTCAAATCCGATCAATATCAAATTTGAGAAACCACTTGCGCTCCCCAGATATGATTTAGTCATGAATAGGTAGACAATATGATAAAGGTAATCAATCTTGCAGGAGTTTTTCAGCAAAAAAACTTACTATCCAGGTAGCGGCAATTATGAGCATGACTTTCTTCGGAGTGCGCCATTGACGGTACATAGCGGGATGCTTGACGGAACAGTACCTGAAAATTGAGCCATTGACGAAGAATTATAGATTGTGAGCGTACCGATCGACAGTAATGCCGAAAACGGTGTAGATTGACGCGAGGCACACGATGTAGTCAACGGATAACCAGAGGTCGCACAGAAAATCGCTCCAATACCATTGCTGTCCTTGGAGAATGAAAGCCGTATAAACGGGAATGCCTTCCAGACCGATTATCTGAAGAAGTACTTTTCTTCATTTCTGTAATTTGTTGTAAGAGCTGATCTCGAATACAAGTGTTTCAGAGCTCAACTTACTACGAGTTCGAGTTTTAATTTTTCAAATTTCTAAAATTCTCTTTCGAATATATGTTCCTCTTCAAAGAAAGCAGCTGTTTGCGATATTTTGCATTTTACAGACTTCACTAATCTTTCATTTCATCTATCCGTGATAAACTCAAATTCATATTCATTTTTCATCATCATGCTGATTCCCCCTGTCGTTTTGTCTAAGAAGTTTGCTTTCACTGGGGTTCTTCATGGCCCTTTAGGGGGTGAAGTCTAAAGAAGTACAGAAAGGGGTAGAGATCAATTGAAATTGAGAGATTTTGAGTGGCGCAAAAGAGGAAATAGACTGCGGATAGGGGATTCTAAAGTGGCAGAAATAGATTGGAGAGGTAGTGCGTAAGCCCCCTGCTTTTGCTGTGTGCGCGATGGCGACGGGGCAGGCAGCAGCACAATTCAATTTGCCCTCGAAATGCTGTGCTTCTGCTGCTGTGTCGCAGTGCGCGAGCGACGTTTTTATGAATCAGAATAGGAAAGAGCATCGGGAAGAAAGCAAATCCCGATTTCAATGACGACGCTGAAAATCTACTACGACTACTTCGCACATGACTAGGGGGATAGGTTCAAGAATCTAGGTTGAAGTATCTGAATATGTAAATGATGCACCGATGACTCGACCTATGATGAAGGATGCCCGAAGAATCGCGTCTAGGCATATCAGAAACCCAAGAGTTACTACGACATTATCCCCCCTGTCAAGATGAGAAATTGAAAGGACATCAGCAGAATATGCAAAAGCCCGTGGATCTTTGAACAAGAAAGCTATACTTTATCCAGGGGGAAAGCGCTTGGAACTCATCCAATGAAAGCGTCGAATGACGCAGAATTCGATCCAAACAAACCCGGTTCGACCTTTCCGAAAACGAATCAACTCGAAGTTTGAACTGAACTTTCTAGCAAAACGTGCTTAATTTTCATGTAACGTTTGATTGACATGTCTGATGAAAAGAAGTTCCTATTTTTTATGGCAAGCCACGTTATATCAAAGAGTTGTTCTAAACTATTTTTAGTGAAATGCTGATGATGATGATGATATTATCAGGTTCGTCTTTTAAACCTCAACTTTTAATTATGATGGTTTCAAGATTTCATTGCATGAAGTTTCCAGTAATTAGAAATTATTGTGCAGGTCTCTTGAGTTTTTCGTTTATTCACCTTCGACGGCATTTTCGAAATTCCTTCCGCGTGTGACTGTGCATGTATGAGCTTTATTAGCCAGAAAGTGCAATTCGACTAGAGAATTCTAAAGAAGGGAGAAAAATGCGAAGGAACAAAATAAGAAGCTGCTTAAAGACCTGCGGCTCAACAAGCATAACTCCTTAATTGGGGGCTTCCAAAACGAAGTCGGAATGAGGCTTGCTGGTGAAAAGAGAAGGCAGAGAAACCGTTTTTCCGAGCAAGTCGACTCTAAAGAAAGCAAGAATTGAACGATGAAGGACGAATTCAAAAGCCTCGTCAATGAATAATTCGTGATGATGAGACGAGAGCGATGCGTTAGAGAGCCCAGAGGTAAAAAGGCTCATTGAAAGGATTATATTTTGGAAGAGAACACCGCGCAGCAAAACGCATTCATCTTGGCGTAGGATAAGTCGCAGTCGAGAAAAGTTGAAAAGCATCGACAGAAAAAGCGATGATGATTCCATGAAAAAAAACGGTAGAAAGATGATACGCAAAGCGATGTCACAGCAGAAAAAGTAGAAACGCTTTAAAAGTTCGTGTGTATTTTGGTGATGAAATCGCATCGCTGAATTGTCTCTATTTGTTTCAAATAGATAAACTTCTCAAGCTAAACTAGTAGCCCCGTCAATCCATCAGATAAATCTTGATTCTGTGATCCTACAGCTTCGAGTTTTTCGAATTCTATCTTCAGATCTCTCGAAAGGTGTTCTTCATCAGGCTACATTTAACCAAAATGATCAATCTTGCGATAACGTCAATCTCTTGGCTCTTCTGCGTCTGATTTGTGCTCTCAGACGTCAACAAGATTCATCTCCCTCAACAGCTCGCTGCACTGCTTCTCCTGCTTCGACTTGCCTTGGGTCTTCGATAACCGCATCCATTACTCTCTTGCCCCCGGGGATTTCCCTCCTTAGGCTCAAAGGGGGAAGCGAGACGAGGAATCTCCGCATTCAGAAAGGGGAAATATTCACAACGCGCAGAGTGTGCCGAGCTTCATCGCTTATTTTCATCGCCTTTCATCACCTCTCGTCCCTTCTTTGATTCGAGTCCTTTCCAGCAGTGTCTAACTTCTCTCCTCAAACGCATCTCCAGAGGATTCTCACCGTGCAATCTGATATATCAACCAGTGGTTTTGCATAGAAATGCGCCCATTTCTAGGGGTCTAGAAGAAGAAAAAACCTTTGGAAGACAAAAGATTAGAGCTATTTCTTCGGAACCTGGGTAGAGACGCAGATCTTTCGGACTATCCTGATGAATCCAGTATCTCGTCCACCACTTATCGCTCATTAAAGCGCTGTCATTGAATTCTCAAGCGTCTACGACACAGAAACAGCGTTGCAGAATTGAATAAGATAGAGTCATCGGGAATTAAAAATGTGTCTTCTGTTATCTTTACCTAGTCAAGAAATCAATCTACGAACATTTGTTGTAAAAAGTAACAAGAACAGCATGGACCATTTTGAGGTTGTAAAACTTCTAGACGGCCCAAAGATTCTCAAATCACGATTATACTCTGCGTACTTTGCACTGAAGTCGGACGAAATTTTCGAAAACAAGCATATTCAGACAAAAAGACACCAAGATAATAAACTCGAATTGGAAAGTAATCTCCGACTAAATATCCGGCATGATAAAGACCATCGAAACAAATGAAATATACCTAAACCTTATCATTTTACTTCCCTATCCTTTTTTCTCAGAAATTACGGTATTTTGCACACTATTTCTAGCTATTTGGTAAAATTCGTTATGGTAAGGGAAATGACAGGGTGATCTAGAAATCCGACTAAAAGATTACTTGCCCAATGCTGCTTAAACCTAAACTTTCTGAAAATAGAACGATAAATAATAAATTATATTACGAAAAAGTTCAAGCTAATGAGCGCCTCATAAACCGTAAACTACATCATTTTCTTCGCCTTTTCAGGAGTGTAAAACTTTTATTTATTATATATTGCCTTGGTGTATCTACTGCAAATTGGTCTGGGTCTATTATTTTCACGTACTATTTCGAGATTTCTGGCTTTCTATGTGTGGTCCAGGCTTCATCATTACTCGACCTACTATTTCTTCCGAGTATGAATAAAGCTCTCCCTTCACATTTCCTTAGTGTCTATCATAGTAGTCCATAAATGATGTGAACGCAGATAAACGTTTTTTCCCCAAGAACGAAAATACATATCTTCTGCTAACGTTCAAAAATTGGACCTCCGAGCAATTTCGCAAAAGCATAATACGCTTTAGCGCCCCCAAAAATGACTGAATATCGTAGATTTTTGGCTGAAAGAAAAAATCTTTGCAAAAAATAATGAAAAATAAGTGAGGATTAAGGAAATTTGAGACGGACTACCTAAAAAAAATGGGCCCAAAGCCGAGGGGTTACTCGCGCGGCTCAAACGGAGCGCGTTCACCAGTTTCTAATCCCCCTCCCACCTACCTCTCACCCAAAAATCTTCCAACCAACCAACACAGCACATCCAAGAACGAACTATCAATAGACGTTTAGGATAGAAAAATGAAACAAAATGAAAGATGAAATGTTTAGGCCTCAGAAAGCGCATATCTGTTGCATTTACAGACATCAATATTGTCGAAAAACTGATAATCTCGAAATTTAAAGGTACCAAATGAAAACTTACCAAATCGGATACCGCCAGAGAAAAGATGAAGTAGTTCGCGGGTTGCCTGAAAATTCTTCATAACAACGCAAGAAATAGACGAAACGAAAAATGAGTTTTTCTAATGAAAGAAAAAACCTGCCTGATGTTTTTGTCAAGGTAGTACGACAGAAGTACCGCCACATTGCCGACGATTGTGATGATCGACAGAATCGCCATCACGAGGGCGATTATGAACACGAAAAATTCCATCTTCTCCTTACTTTAAGAGTGAAAATAGAACGAATACAGTAGCGAATATCGCCTATAAAGGCGTAAAAATTCCACTTGTTCCTTCTCTATCCGCTCGGTAGATGCGGTAAATGTCGTCGTATAAAAATCAGTTTCATTTTTCGTCGCTGAAAGGGGATTCTGATGGCTGACGTCAAGTGCTCGTCACATCGTCTGAGTTCGCACGATGGAGGCACTGTAGATTTTTCTGAGATTTTTGGGGTTTCTTGGGATTCTTGGAGTTTGACTATCGCAGAAATGAACTTCGTCGTTGGGGTGGTGGTTTCGAATTTTTAGAGGTTACTGTAGAAAATTTGATCTCTTTGAAGCAAAGATTGATCTCTTCTCTGGAATGATGGCTGAAATGTCACTAGGTCTATAAGGCCCACAGCCAGCCTAGAGCATGGGCCGGAGAATATAAGGATGCTTCCCTGAAAGAGCGAATAGAACTTTTCACTCTCGCTCTTTTTCGCCTCTCCATTTCCTCGAACTATTTTCCACCCAATTTTGCGTCGTTTTCTTTCGCCTCTATTTTTCCAGGACTATTTCCAATTTCCCGAGACTCCCTGGCTTTCCCTCCTTCAATTCACTTTTCTAAATGCCTCAGGGATAGAGTGGCCCCGCCCCCCTTAAGGCTCTCTTCTGCCTTTTCCGCTATTCAAATTGCCGCCAAAAATTGGCTGGTAGGTCAGACGGGTTTGCGGAAAATAGTATGCTTCATAGAAGAGAGCACTGAGAAGTTGGACACGACGAAATAGCGAGAAAAGGTGAAGGAGTAGAGAAAACGAGATAGCGGGGGAAGACGAGAGGGCGAAAAGAAGCGAAAGAAATGGGGCGAGAAATGCGAGTGCCTATGTTTGCAAGCGTCGGTGTCGAATACGAGAAAGTGACTTCGCACCACTACGCACGCGACGCGTCGCATCCGGCGATAATAGCCAAGTATTGGGAAACTTCTCCGCGTTTCGCTCGTTTTTCTACGGTTCTCGTGATTACTTTCGGGTTTTTCGTCACGTTTTTATCGATTTTTCCTTATCGATCGATCGACCGATTTGTCGGGCGGAACTCTGCTCGGGTTTTCACCGAAATCTCGTCGCTTGAATTGTAGAAAATCGCGAAAATCCTTTCAATTTTTAACGGACCATTTTCGAAATTCGACGTAAATAATTTTTGGGAGGAATTTTGTAAAATGCTGGATAAAAGTTAAGAATTTTTAATTGGCGTAATGGCATGGGGTTATAGCCTATTTTTCCAAATATTTCTCGGTATTTTCAACTTGTTTTTTATCAAAACATTGGCTAGTTTTTCACGCCATTGCGTCATTTGAAAATCGTCGTGAAAAGTTGAAAAATGGGTTATTTTGGCGTTTTCAGCGAATGTCATCGATTGCTGAACAACCGAACAGTTCAAGCAATGCGGGTCATGCAGCAGGTACGGGTGGTGCAGTCGGATCCGTGTCCGATTTCGGAAAAGACGCACAACGCTGGAACTTCGACAGAGATGACGTAAGATTTCGAATTTTGGAAAAGAAGATCATTTTTTTCGAGAAAATATCAAAATTTACATAAGGAAGAACCATTTTTTTAAAGTTGGTACGGATTTTGCGAACAAAAAACTGAAATTTGATGTTGTACAGAATAAGCAATTCGCTGAAACATATCGAGGTTTCTGCTGTAAAATGTTTAACTTGTAAAATTATTTTGAGCAAGAATTGGTGTAGAGTATCAAGAGATACTTTTAAACAGTAAATTCATAGGAAAATGTTGGTGCGCTTCCGAATTTTCACTCACGACTATTCTATCCCAATACGCCTAATATAGCCAGCTTCCACCACTCATATTCGCTATTTCTTTCTTTTAAAAAATCCCAGAACATACCTAATTTGTTATTTATGAACTCCACAATAATTTTTATCCAAAATTGACAAAAATCATAACATTCATCAGATTGTGCAATGTTACAATATCACATGCGAAAATTAACGATAAGCCTAAATAAAACGTCAACTTGCTAAACTTTTTACAATAATTTACTAATCCATATCCCATATAACCAATAATATTGTTTGAAAACAAAAAAAGCATTTGTCAAAGGAATATGATTAATTTGTAGATGGAGAAGGCAGCGTCGATCGTGGTGGGCATGTCGTTGGACGAGGAGCTGAAACTGCGACAGAAGGCGGCCGCCGCCATTCAGGATATGTCTGAGGCCCTCAACGCCAACGTCAAGGACCAACGAAGTCGGATGTACGACTTTTTTGTTTTTTTAAATAAAATTTTTCATAAAATTAGAATTCCAATCAAAGGAAGACACGCACTAATTTAATGCGAATAACTTTCCAAATATAGTCATCCTGAAACGTATTTCATGACTGGAAAGCCATTGTTTTAACCTGAGCGATATTTGTCATTTCTTCAGAACATATTTAGCTTTTGAAAGATAACATTTTTGATTTGCTAAGAACCTTTATTTTTCATTTAGAAATGTTTTCCAGATCCCACCTGTGCACGTGCGTGGCGATCGTGCAAATGCACCGGTTCTTCTACTTTCATTCGTTCAAATTCTTCGATTATCGGGTAGAAAAGGGGAGAATTCAGGAAATGAATAATTCTGAAATAACAGGACGTCGCGGCGGCCTGTCTCTTTTTGGCAGGCAAGAGCGAAGAGTGCCCCCGAAAGTTGGAGTACGTGGTCAAGATCTGGTGGGACAAGAAATTCGGACAGCCCATACCCTCGCAAAATGTAGGCTTTAGTTTTATTTTATTTCTTTTCGGAAGTATTTTTAATTAGCAGAATTTATTATGCCCGGAACATTTTCTAGAACCAATGATTTTACTTCCAGGATTTTCTAAAATTCCGAAATAATAGTTTTTAACTTCAGCACGGCGTCGAAGCTGCTCAACTAATCGTTCAACTAGAAAACTTGATTTTGCGAACCATCGGTAAATATCTTCACAAATTAAAAATGAAAGAATACAAAATTGCGAGTGCTATCTAGTCAAATGCTATTTTCCTTCCTCTTCCTTAATGTTTTGGGATACTTACTTTTTTACCAATTTTTGAATAATTACTTGTTTTACCAAAAATAAAATTTAAAAATTGCAGGTTTTGATCTGAACGTGGAACTACCCCATCAGCACGTGCTGAAGAACATGCCCACAGGCGGGATATCCCAGTCCGACTTCAAATCCATGGCCAGCTCAGCATACTACTTCGCTACCGATATGTAAGCAGATTTTATTTTAAATTTTATCAAAAGCGATTGAAAAATGATCAGGTAGATTGTGGAGAGGAATTATCAATTTCTTTCATGAAATCTTGAAACGTATTCCGAAAGTTGTTTCGAAATTTCCATTTTTTTAAATTTATAAGCTAAGTAAAGCTCCGTTACATCGACTATAAAGGAATCGTATTTCTTCTTGTGAAATTCTGAAACATTTCCGATTTCAGTACTAGCAAGAAATATGACATCTGCAAGTTGTGCTCTCGAGTGTGAGTGCCTTTGACACTGGGGTTTGGCAAACGAACTGCAGCTTCTAGCAATAAACGATCATAACCAGACAAAATTCGATTGGAACAAGTCACAGCCCGATCCTCCTATGCTCAGTTCGCTTGCCAAAGTTCTCACCCGGAATCCTTTAAAACTTGACGACTTATTGGGAAGTTCGCCCTGTGTTTTTTTCGATTGACATTTCTGCCTCTATGCTGGGTGAACTTTCAAAGATGCTGAATCTAATGTTTAGCGCTTTCCGAATAATTTTAATCTTGGAAAATGCACATCTTTCAAGACTCCTGTGTAGTTGATGGAAATGTGCGTGTATTTTCAGACTGTGCATGTCGAATTGGCCGATCCGGTACAATTCGCGAACGATCGCGGCGGCCTGCGTCTACATCGTCTCGATCTGGGCCAACATTCAGGTGCTCTGCAGCCCCATTCTATTCCTGCCTAGAGATGCTTCTCTCCTCCTACAAATCAGCTAGAAATGAATAAGTCGTATCCCCCCGCGCCTTAATTTTCCAGTGACACTTGCCATGGACGCGCTGCTCGATGAAAACCCACATCAAGAGACTTTTTGAAAATACACAACTTGCACCAAATTGGCAAACCCCTCACCACTTTTGGGTGAAACATTGTCAAATATAAAGTCGGAAATTTCAACTTTTTTCATTTATTCTGGCTAAAAGTTAGAAAACGAATGTTGTTACAAGTCTTACGCCAATTTGGTGCCAAAAGTCTAGGGAAAACGTCGCGCCGAAGAGGGTCATAGTGCCGCGGTGGTTCGCGCCAAAATTGGCGCGACCATCTGCTGGGCGCATTCTTTGGCGCGCGACTCTTTTGATGTTGAAACGGGTCGTTTGTCGATTGGATGGCTCTGTGGTGGTGCACTTTAAGTGCGCGCGTGCCAGGTGATCCTTATTAGATTTTCGAGTAAAGTTAGGAGGCTCTGAGAGGTGCACAATCGAGAAATTTCAAACAGCCGCCGCCCTTCGCAGTCGCACCTCTAAAAATTTTGGGTGCGAAAATGCGGATGAATGTTTGATTGAGAATGTGTGAAACCAGCGGAGTACCTCCTCAATTGAAAATGCGCACTCAGGTACGCCTCTTGTGACGTCAAATTTTTTTTCGATTTGACGTCTTTTTTCAAAAATTCGGATTGCCAATTTAGGACTTCTTTTGAAGAAAAAAAGATAAAAATGACTTATTCGATTTTTAGATACTTTTGAAAAAAAAAATATGAAAATTTAATACCTCGAACTTGGATTTTTTTTTTCCTAAAATTAGATGTTGCATTTTGATTTTGCTTCTGAAATAGAGCGAAAATGCAAATTATTGCCGTTTTTAGATCCCAAACGGTGCCGACCCAACCGTGCCCTGGTACAAGGTGTACGACCGAAATATCACCTTGGAAAGGCTCATAGGTATGAATTTTCGAAATTTTATGATATGTTTCAAATTCTAGAAGGAAAGATTTAATTTTAATTGTATCACTTCTCTGTTTTACTCATCAAAAGCTATCTTTCACTTCTATCCATAGTGTTGCGAAATATTTCTCATTTTTATCAACAGTATTTTTCGAAATAAAAACTAAATTAAAATATAATTTTATCAAAGATTACTATATAATTTTTATCCTCCAGAAATGACGATATCATTTTTGTCAAAATTCTTGTTTTTATTTCTAGTCCATTTGCTACTTCCCAAAGATTTCCCTAATTTTCAGAAATGGCGAACGAGTTCGCGACGATCTACCAGGACTGCAAAGACCATCTGGCGATTCGGTCGACGTTCCTGCAGCAGAAGAAGGGAGGCGCGACGTCGATTGGGGATCCAGAAGCCGAGGACTCGACGTCCGGTCAGCTTCTTCTACCCCCACCTCCCCCGCCCCCGATCACCCCCGCAGCGCCCGTTAAGATTGGACTCAATCAGTACAGGGTACGGTAATTTGTATGAATAGAGAAAATCGAAACACTTACAAAACAAAATCTTGCTTTTTTTCGTACTTTTGTCAGAAATCGATTCTTCCCTAGAAGAGTTGCCACGACATCTTTTACTAAAAACTAATATTGCAAGAATTTTTGGACAACGCTATTCGCTAGGTTTTCAAAAATGTCCCAGCAGCTGTAGATTAGGACTCTTGCTTTTAAAGGTGGTCCGTTATGCTGAATTAGTCTAAAATCGAATTCGAACTTGATAATTTCCAGGAACGCATAAAAGAAGAGCAAAAAGACACTCCGACAACGTCAAATATCGTTTCTGACACTCCATCCGTTCCTCAGGTAAAAATAATATATTTGAAAATTACATTTTAAAAATTTCTTGATTTTAAAATTAGCTGAAAACGGAAAAAAAAAATTTAGGTAAAACCAACTGAATACTTTCTTTTGATAATAAAATTACCTTAAAATTGATCAAATTTGAAAATTTCAGAAGAGGTCCTTTATACCGGACACGTCGGCAGTGACGATGAAGCAGGAAGTGAAACAAGAGCCTCGGAACGAGCACTTGAGTGGGAATTCGGGGAACGGCAACGGGCAACTGCAGAATGGCAACTCCAGGAGAGAGCATAAAGGTGGGAATTATTCAAATTTGACGAATGATGGAAATTATCTAAGAAATGTTAGACGGTATTTGCATAAACTTGAAACGTAAATAGATAGAGAGAGGAATAATAATCGAGTTTTCTCGTCCCTCATGATGAAAGTATTAATTTTCAAAATAACGCTTCGAATTTAGATAAAATTGTAACTTACATAAAAAAAATCAGTTGACTTTGAGACTGTTTTCACTGAGGGAAGTGCCCGGAACATTAATTAACTTTGAAAAATACTGGTTGATATATCGACGAAATTGAAACTCACAGAGAAAAGCTTTCATTTGTCACTCAGACGCGCGATCGATTATTAATTTGAAAAACTTGAGGCCTACCTAGCTTGTCTTTTTAGATTCAGCATACTATCTTTATATAAGATCAGAAAGTATACTGAGTATCTATCGGGAGTGGAAGAATGATCGTGTAGAATATCTGAGAAACACCAACGAGTATTCTCGGAATTTGATATCGATGAATGAATGCCGAAATCAATCTGAAGATTCAGATTCGCACTCGTCGCACCATTCCTCGCACCATCATTCCTCGTCCCATTCGTCCCACTCACAACCCTATTCGGGCAACCATTCGAACGGGGAGCAACGACATCACAAAAGTAGCAGCAGTCATGGACACAAGGAGCACAAGGACAAACACCACTCACATCACCATCATAAGTACGATAACTTTTTTTTTCCAAAAATAAGATTTTTCTTTACCAAGGAACTGATGAAAAGTAGATAATTCTGGCTCCTAGAAAAAGACACCGGTTTTTCTAAGAAATAGTATGAGGAGGGAGGCAAGAGAAGAAGAGAAAAATCGGTGTCTTTCTATGAGCCATGATTCTTGTATCTTTATAAGAATTTTGAAGGGAAATTTCATGACAGGCCCGGGATTTTACATATTTATCACAATTTGAGCACATTTCGATTTTTAATCGTGGAAGAATATACAATTTGAATTTGTTGTTTCTATCAAAATTTCGAAATGACGTAAACGTCCCAACGTAAAATTGGTGTTTTATCCGTCTTTTGATAAAACCATGAAACAGGGAAATTTGAAATAATAACTGAAGTAATTTGATCGATTTTCAGACGAGACGGTCCTCCTTCAATGAATTCCTCGTCGATCGAGCACAAAGAAGCGCGACTCGAATCGGACCGAAGGAAGGAAGAGGAGCGACGGAAAAGGGAATACGAAAAGATGTCCGGGGCTTCCATACATGGATCGTCTTCGAACAGGTTAGGAAATAATTATCTACGGTCAGAAATATGCGAAGTAATTTGTATCCCTTTTATCATTTACATTTTCCGCATATTTCCTGGAGAATAGGGATTCAAAGTAAGGATACTAACTCTAGCCAGAGTTAATCATTTTTAAGACATTTTAGTCAAGTATGAAACTTATATTTCAAATTAAAAAAAAAACTTCAAATATTTCATAGTTTTACAAATCACTGTATTTCGTTTGCGTAAAATATTCTTTAAAAATATTGGAATTAAAAATTAAAAATTGCGATTTTAGCGAAAAACGCTCCCAAATCGACTCACTCAAAATGTCGTTCGTTCCGTCGTCCGAGAATCATAGGCACAAGGTAAAATTTGAACTTTTCATTTTCTTTCATTTTTTATTAACAGCTTAGAAATTACAGGACAATAGAGCGAAGAAATAGCATGCAAAAAGTTCACATTCAAGCATTTTCTCTATTCTATGCTATTTCGTATGTCATGTTATCTTATATTGTGATTTCAAAATTAGGGCTGTAAATGGGACCGGCCCTCATGTATTTTCGCCCTTTTTCCTTTGCTCTGCCTATTCGTCGCCTCTTTTATGAAGCAGAGAAAAAAGAATGGGATGCATCGCTGTTAAAGAAAGAAAAAAGGCGAGAATAATTTAGGGAGTAGGTCCGATTTATAGTCCTGTTCAAAATAATATATTTTTCAAATTCAAAAAATTCTAGATCAAACTGCCAATGCCTCCCGGTCCTTTGCACGACTCGGCAACCCTGATTTCTCCACCACCAAATCTATCCGAGATCAAAGCTCACGATAACAAAATGGAAATGGAAGAAGGTGAAGTTGAATAAGCAGGTCAGACACAGCATTAACCTAACTCATTCCATATCTTCTAATCATTTGGAGGGGTAGAGATGCGGAATATGCTAATGCTATACTCTGTGTTCTCTAGCCTTCAACTTTATCCTTTTGAAACGTTAAAACTCAGATTTTTTCTCAGAAGTTTTTCTGCGGCTTTTTACTTTCAAGAATTCTGAGGTTAGACTTCATTTCTGAAGCCATCTAACTTCATTCCTTATTTTTATCCCTTGAAAGTTTAGAATTGTAGAGTTTTTTCTTCGAAACTTTACGATCTTCTTATCTTTCATATATGAGTCGGTCAGTATTGCAGAGTTTCATACATTATGAAATATTCTGTCCTTTCTTGACTATTATCTATGAAGTTATAATTTTCGACTACCGTATATCCTAAATTCATTTTTTCTAATTTATTTTGGAATTATGGCAGTCAACCATAGTGAATTTTTAATTGAACTAGTGTTTCTAGTGCCATATCAATTTATATATATCGAGTTCGTATACTCTGAGTTCAAATTTTGAGTTCTTTTCCTAATTTTTTCGGATTTTGGGAAAAAGCACTCATTTTTTAAATTATTTGGAGAGAATTATACGAACTCATTTTTTCCATGTTGTAAGTAAGAATTTGTAAAGTCGATTCGCGACAAAAATGTTTTGCAGTTTCTTTTTGTTTGGTTAGTCATTTTTCTTTCGTTCGTTTTTCTTTATTTTATTTATTTTTTCTCCCGAAAATCTCGTCAAAATCATCATCATTTACCCAATTTTTGATTTCTCTGAATTTCTTTTTTTTCGTTTTTATTCCTTTTTCTTCATCTTTTCCTCTCGTGTGCGATAATAGAAACTAAACGTTATTAAATTCAAGTGAGCGAAAAATATCGAAAATCCAAAAAAAAATCATAAAATTCAAAAACTCTTCAAATTCATCCAAATTTTTCGCGCGCTTTATTTCTTGGTATTGAATAAGTTTGCTGAAAATTGAGAAAAATCGATCGATAATTTCCCTGAAAGATCGATTTATTCAGCACTGAAAGATTTCCCGCTCAAATTCCATAGTCCTAGGGTAAGCGAATATGCGTGCGATTGTTATTTATACCGTAAAATCTAGAATAGAAGACCCCCTTTGAAAGTAAGATTCCCAGAACTTCTACTAGAGATTTTACGGTATTTTTGTGTATTCACATGTGCGCAGAAAGTTTTTCTAAGATTCGACGTATCTCTTATTTTTCGCTATCGAAACGGGTATGTTTCTTTCCCTAAAATATGGTTATCGTGGTTTTTTCTCCTTTCAAAATCATCGAAATTCTATTTTTAATTTTTGTTTCATTCATTAATTGATTCATTGTTAAGAATTATGAAAAGTTGTTGATAGTTTAAAAAAAAACGGTAATTTTTAAGTAAATTTATTGAAAATGAGAGTTTCACTAAAATTTTACGTTTTGACATTTTTTCAGTCTTTTTCATGAAATAAGTAATGGAGAAGGCTAGAATAAAGGTTTTAAAGATTTTTTAAAAAGTTTTTATGATGCTTAAAGCATGGCCATACCTTTTAGTTTTAGACCTTGCACTTCAGATTTAATTGAAAGGAAATTGAGTTTACCTATTTTCTTTTCCAAATAAAGATGGAAAACTCAATTCTTTCACCTAGTCTTTCAACAGCAAAAATTATCGTAATTTTCAATAAAAAAATAATCACAGAGCTTTCATAAAAGGTAGAAAAATCTTTTTATTCTCAAAAATTAAGTCATTTTCATAAAATTGATAAAACTACGATTGGAATCACAGTGGTGGCAATCGTGAGGTACTGTAGACGAGAAGTTGCGCTCCACGTCAAAGGCACGCTCGGTTGATAAGGCGAATTTGGCGTGCTGCGAGCTAGGCGGTACGCTTCTCGAGCGAATATCGGGAAAATGATCGTTTTTTTTTTAGATTTTTAAGAAAAATAATACAAAAAATACCTGTGGATTGTTGCAGGAACCTAAAAATTAATTTATTTTTTATTTCTATGATGAACTAACCCCCTCGACAACAGCAAACATAGCACGGGCCGGAGGTCGTGTCGACCTAGATTTTTGAAAATTTGTCAAGACAAGATTTAAAACTGATTGAAATTTATGAACATAAATCAATGCCTTTCGTTTGGCGAAACCTATTTTGGATTCAACTTTTGGCAAGAAAGGTTCAACGCATTGAAACTTGCATAACTCATCCTATTTCCACCTTACACGAAACTCATTTCAAGAACCCCAAAACTCGCCATTTGACATCCCTGGTGATTCACCATTCCGGGTCCGTCACCGCACATAGGGGTTCCGACATAGGGTTGGATAGAGTTAGCGCATCCGAATTGAGCTTGCTGGGAGTTCGGCATGTATCTAGAAAAGGCGATTTCCGTTTATTATAACGTGATCTTCACTTATTGAATTACTATATTTGCCATTATCTTTGAAGAACAACATTTTAGATTATAATAATCCTTTTTAGCTTTTGATTCCCCAGAAAAATCAAAGATTTGTTTTTATCCGAGTGGATAAAGGGATTCTTGTTTGACTTACGTAACAGCGCACCAGTCCTGAATTCCTCTGCCGCATTGTTGATTCTGCACGGCGCCCTGATAGCCGTATTGATATTGAGTCCCCAGCAAGTACTGACCTCAAAATCGAATATGATCAAAGAAGATAGACTATTTTCTAGTTTGTTTTTCTAGACTCGATGAAAATTCCTATGGAAAATTGAATCTTCAGCAAGTACGGGCCTTAAAATTGAAGATGATCAGAGTAACTATATTATTTTCTAGTGCAGATACAAATTTTCCTTCGAATTGAATCCCCAAAAAATACTGACCTTAACTTTGAAGATAACAAATAAGATAAATTATGTTATTTTTCTAGAGAAGGAGTTTTTTTTATAAATCATGCAGTGGCTTCTAATCTTGGACAATAGTATTTTATAATTGATAGTGAGATTTCGAAGGTACTGAAGTTCTTACACTCAAAATGTTGTGAGAAACTTTGAAACTTATCAAAAATCTCAAATTCCCACCTGCGTAGCAATACCCATTAGACATAGGTTGGCATGCCCAGTTCAGGCTAGGTAGAAATAGCCAGATTACGGTAGATTTCCAGGAAAATTGAAATTGAGCCATGCCAAAACCGTCGGGTGGAACGGAATGATTGCTTCACGGGGATTTATTCGTTCGTCTTCTTGGCAGATTAGTCATATTCCCGATCTTTTAGAGGTTTGAATAAGACTCGATCGACGTTTCTCCCGTAGTCCAAAGAAATTTCCAAAAAGACGCAGAATTTCGTCGATGACGATGTATTGTTGTGCAAAAATGGGCACATTTTCTGTATCCCTCTTTAAATTTTCGGACTCTGCTATCTTTAACTATAGAAGGCGGTTAGAAAGCAAGAGGAATGTACGAATTTGACAAGTGGCATACAAAAAGCTCTATTTTTCTTTGGATCTCTCACTTTTCCATGGTATTCCCTTTTATAGCTCACATAGATTTGTTAGCAAATAACCGTAAAATAACGCGTATTTCACTTCTCGAACATGTGTGGATTACACAGAAAATGACCAAAATTATTACAATGTTCAGTTTTACTGTAAAATTTTACAACTTTTTATTTCTTCTCGAAAAATTGAAGTCGGTCTATACACTGGTGAGTAAATGAACATAATAATGCTTCTTCAAAAGGAAGAATATTTACAACTTTACGAAGGTTGAAAAATTTACATGAAAATACACGTTTCAAAATGGAAGTTTTGCTGCTATAAGTTTCAATAAAAACGATCAGAAACAAAAAACGATTTCCCTCTTTTCAGTCTCTAGTGATATGAGTAAATCGCGCGCCAAACCAAATGTTCATTTCATTTTCGCGCATTGATTTTCCGTTTGAATTTCGTTTTCACTTTTCGTTTTTGACCGTTTTTCTCGATTTTCTGGACTTTTCCTGGTTTACAAAATCGATCGGGTGAACAAGGCAACGGCTATGGCAATTAGGACGTTTGTTCCAAGTAGTCCTGCTGTCTTGGAGCCGTACTTTTCTGGAATCAACATTTTTGGCTGATCGGTCAATTTTTAAAATTCGAGAATTTTTTTCACAAACCGATAAAAGGTTTGAAACATATATTACTGGAATGTTTTGATAATTTTGGTTGGGGTATTTTTGGAATTTAAAAAATTACCGATCACGCCGCACGCGATGCGTGCGCCTGCGGATCCGGTCTTGAGCGAGTCCTCGGTGCCCCCTTTGCCCAAATCGTCGGGCTTCTCGTGGATCACCACGGATCGACCGATGATCGAGAAATTCCCACTCAGAGAGGCAATTGAGTCTAGGACGTTGATCGGAGTAGGACCAGATGCCTGAATTAAACAACATTTGTTTTGGTATTTTTCTTTTTAGCTTTAAAACCGTTTTCAAATTTTGTAAAGTTCCACAATTTTGTCGAATTTCGAAAAAAGGCTATTTTTGATAGAAAAACTTGTTTTTGAAGATAATTGATCATTTTTCAATAATCAGAGATAATTACGCTTACCGGCGTCTGAATATTGCCCAGATCCCCGATATGTCGGATCATATCGTTTGGTCCTCCGTGATTCATCTGCATCGGATTGTAGTGCGCTCCGGCTGCGGCGCAGCCCTGATCGGTCGAGCCGGTCTCGTGGATATGGAATCCATGACTACCAGGGGGCAGACCCGTCAAACTACCGTTGATCTAAAGTCGATCTTTCGAAATAAAATGGATTTCGAACTGGATCCCCCTGTAAAAATCACCAGTTAACCATTTGTAAAATTCATCCGACTTTTGAGGGTTAGGGGAGTGTAGGGAAATGAAAAAAAAACAAATAACTAGCGAATTTTACAAACGATGTTCATAAATAGTAAGTTGGTGAATTAAACAGGGGGTCATTTGAATTGCTGGCTTACAGTAAGTCGCCCGTTATTTTCGATAAAATATAGCTTCCCAATCGGCTCGTTAGCAACCCCACCAGATACTTGGTAAATTGTGGCCGTAGCGTGGGCTAAATTTTGATAATTTTGTGGAAACTACCAGTTTGCTGTTGGATTGTCGCTCAAATTTGTAAATTTTACTAGGGGAATTTTAAAAACTTATTTCAAAATCCAATATTTTTTTGAAGGTTTAAATGTTTCAGCAGAAATCGCGTTCGATTCATTATTAATTTTGAAGTCTCAACTTTTCTTATGAATTTTCGAGTTATATCGAGCAAAGATTTTATTTCTTCTTCTTCTTCTGATAATTCGCAATCACACATTGCTAAATTCCTAACTTTATTTTCAGTTTCAAAATTTTTTAGCGTATTTGAGCTATTATTTTTCAAAACCGCTCGAAATAGTGGTTTATTGATTCAAGGTGCGAATGTTTTTCTTTAACGATTTTCGCTTTTTCGCTTTTCGCCGGAATTCTGGTCTCCGGTCAACAAAACGACTTGCTACCGAGACATTTAGAAAGCCTTTCGTCCTGTGTGAAACATAGGAAGCGAAAAACGGCTGGTATATTTTCCATAAGACTTACTTTCTTGAGCAAAAGCAAGTTTCAGTTGAACGGCCAACACGAAAAGTGCGTTTAAAAGGAACATTTTATGTGGTAATTTCGACTTCTGAAAAAAAAATATTGAAATTTTAAAACTTTTGAAAATCGAGAAATCTCTCGGTTAAATCTGAAATTTTCACGAACGCTAAAGTATTTGGCTTGAGAGATCTGGAATCGAAAAATCAGGAAAAATCTCTAATTTTCCTGTTCGGATGGATAGAAATTTTGAGATAGAACACGATTTTTCAAGAGAAATGAGAAATCTTTATATACCTAGGGCAAATAGGTAAATTGACAGAAAGGGGAGTGAGCTAGGTTGGCTTTATTGAAACAAGGCCGGGATATGATTCAATTACTTGAACAAAATATGCTAGAATTGCGTTTTTCTTGAAAAAATAAGAAAAGTGAGATAGTATTGGAGGAAATGGGAAAAAGAGTATGGGAAAAGAAAGCAACATGAGAAAGACTCACGACATCAAAGATGAAAGAATACAAACAAAGAAAGATCGGGCAAATTGGAGAGACAAAGAAAGAGAGACAATCTTATGCTTTTGAATAATTTGTTGACCTTTTACCTATCCGATTTCGTTTTTCGGCCAATTACTGAAATTTCTTGAATATTCATTTTTGCAAATCTTTTACTCCTTCACGGCCTTATGTTCTTTATGGTTGAGTCTTAGTCCTACCCATCTGAAACCTTGCTGCGGAGTTGTGCATCGTTCTCAATCGTGCAAACGTTGACCGCCGTTCGGGCAATTGAGCGTGATTATTGCTCATTTTCGCTTATTCCTCTGCAGTACTCATTCAATTTTCTTTCTTCGAGAATAAATGTAGGACGTTTCGAAAGGATCAAGTTCATAAGGTCGTGCCTTTTCTAAAAATCGCCATCTTTTGTATTTCTGATTTCGGTACTTCGTACTCATCGTTTACTCGTAATTTTCAAAAATTAAAAATTGACAATGGCAAAATTTTTAGGAAGTGTCGGATTTGGATAGCGGGCAGGAAGGTAGGAGGCGGAAAGACCACCTGTACGGAAGACGGGTAAAAAGCCGAACGCATGGGAATCCAAGGTCTTTTGCCGTTTGTCAAAAAGGCTTGTAGGGAGGTGAGAATTTTTTAAATTTTCATTTTTTAATAGAAGATCAAATTTCTGCGAAAATTACTTCAAAAGAAAGTTCATTTTTCTCTATTTTTTAAAGTATACTGAAAATGGGTAGATCTCAATATTTTTGGAAAGAAAAACTTCTAAAATTTTCAAATTGATCAACAAAATTCAAACACTTGCGAATATGCTAATTTGAAACTTTAGGGCGACATTCGCGAGTTTCGCGGCCACAGCATCGCCGTGGACGTGAGCTGCCTGCTGCACAAGGGCATCTATGCCTGCGCAGACAAGGTCGTTTCCGGCCAGGATACTAAAATGTAAGCATTTTCCTGATTCTTACAGCTAGGTTATAAGATCTTTGAACCAGAGGGGGTGTCAATATTCATCTTACTGTATCTGCTCTATCACCTAATTAAACCTTGTTAAAAAATCAAAATCTAGCCACATCAACTATGTGAAGAAGTACGTAGATACCCTACTGGCCCTGCAATGCCACGTGATTCTCGTTTTCGATGGAAGACCGCTTGAGGCGAAGAAACAAACCAACAGCGGCAGACACGAACAGAGAAAGAGCAACTTGGATCAGGCAAAGTGAGATTTTCAAAAACTACAATGAAACAAGTGGAAAGAAGGTGATATTTCTGCCTCAACCCATATTTGGCCATGATGATAGTAGGAGAGTGGTCTCACACTTTGATATCATATAGATCATAGCGAATGCAAATAACAGGGTCGCTATGTTGACCATTATCATTTTATGTTTTTCAAGACTCTTGGAGGAAAAATAGATTCTCAAGAAGGGTAACAATCTCTAAATTTAGAAAACTTTAGAAAGGAAATTACACGGAAAGTGCTTCGTCGAGAAAGATAATAATTTAAAAAAAAATTATGATGTAATAGGAAGTGATGAAATGTCAAAATGATGAAACAGTATTGTCGATTTGCCGAGTTATGCCGGTGTTCTTGGAGAAAGAGATTGTGTGAGAAACAATATTTTTCTAGTCTAGAAAATATGAACTTTAGAAAAATTATTCAGTTAAAAACGATCAAACGATTTATTGCAGAATTCTGATGGCGAAAGGACAAAAGGGAGAGGCCTATGCGAAGCTGCAGAGGGCCGCTTCGATCACGGGCAAAATCGTCGAGAGCACCATCGAGGTATTCTTTTGATTGAATAGAGAGAAAGAAAAAAAAATCAATGCAAGGAAAATGGCATGTTTGCGGAATTATACAAGGGAAACAATGAAAATAATCGACCAGGCATGATTTTTGGTTAATTTTTATGTTTATTGAAAAATCAAATGGCTCCAAGTTATTTATCGTTTTTTTATTTATGAAAACGTAGCCGAAGATTCCTATGAAAAAATCGAATTTTGTAAGGTTATGTAGAGATTGTAAAATTCTGAAGCATATCCGAGAAAAATCTTTTCAAACATGAATTGTAGTACATGAGAAAAAGGCCTATGGAAAACGAATTAATTAAAAATAGACCTTGCGGATTGGTTTTGAAATGATGTGAATAGTTGCATTGAGAGAATTGGGTTTCGACATTTGGATAAAAGAACAAATGAAAGGATTATGAAAATAGACCAAATAGACCGATATAAACATCCACACCTCTTTTCTGCTACCTATTTCCCCTTTAGCGAGTTCGGCAGAAACGATGAATAGAAAGAGGAAACATGTTTACGAGTTGTTTTGAAAATATCGTGAATCATGACGATTTTGATCTTCGATACCATAATTTGCAAAACATATGCGAATTTTGGAAGTCAACAAAATAATTGAATATTTCTAGTGAATTTGGAAAACTTGGACTATTTTGGAACGAAAGATTCATGAATTGTTATTCTAGAATTTTCACAAAAAGTATAAATAGGGAGAAAGATCAACAGGGTATTCTTGAAAAACAAAAATTCAGGCTTTTCGCGTCTACAAAAATGTCGATGTGATTGTTGCCCCGTACGAGTCGGATGCACAGCTGGCATTTCTGACGAGGGAAAAATTTGCAGACGCGGTCATCACTGAGGACTCAGATTTGATCGTGTTCGGATGCGAGAGGGTCGGCTTGAAATTTTTAGCAAATTTGAAGGCGGTTCATATCCAATGCAAAACTAATTACGATTTTTTTCTAACGCTACTTTTAGAATTTTGAAAATTATGATAATTAAGATTAGAATTTCTCATTGATAAATTATCGAGATGTTTAAATTGATGATATTTTGAAGCAGGCGTTTTAAACATTATCTCGATTTCGATTTCATATCATTTTTCAACGATTTTTGAAACTTACATAAACTAAATTAGCTAAAAGATTCGCGAAATTCAGTATTTTGCAAGTCATCGTCAAATGAGTTTCATGAAGACCAATTTTTAAGATACTCCGAAAACGATATTTTTAAATGAATTTACTGCAGATCATCTTCAAATGGGTTGTCTCGTCGAATTGCATGGAAAAGAACGCGCCGTGCACGATTTACGAGAAGGAGAAATTGGCGTCGTGCTTCATTGGTGTGAGCCACCAACTCGCCACAAAATTCGACTTCGCCAAATTCCGAAGAATCTGCATTCTTTCCGGATGCGATTATCTCCAGGTCAGTTTTTTTTTAAACATGTTAGACGTTTTTTTATTTATGTTTTTATCCATGGCATTTACCATCGCTTGGTGATTTGACGTAACTTATAATTCGATAATCAACTGTTGTTGCTAATTTTACTGGCTATATTCGAGATTGATTGAAACTCATTCAGGATGGCTTGAAGGGAGTCGGACTCACGAAGGCGGTCACTTTCTTCACCAAGGTCGATGATAAGGATATCAGGACGGTAAGATTTATCCATTTTATCATATCAAAATTCTATTTATTGTTAAAATTTCAACTTTTTATTTGAAACTGAAACTAATCATAATCATTACATTCAAAAATGGTTAAATTCTTTCATTAGATTTTGAACTAGTAAAAGGTAAAAATAGACTTAAATTTATTTGATGTTTTTATTTTCTTGAATCTATTAAATTTAATATTTTTCAGGCGTTCAAACGTATCGGTATGATTTTGCGAAAACAGATGCAAGTTTCCGAGCGATTCGTCGACAGTTTCATCAAAGCCGAGCAGACTTTCGCTCACCAGGTCGGGGATTTAAAACTATCGATTATTCTCTCCATTTCCAATTCGATTTCTTATGAAACGTCATAATTTGAAAAGTCATAAATTACAACAAAAAAAAAACTATGAAAATTACGTCATAACATATGGCTAACCGGAATTCAAAAGATTTCACTGCTCTAAATTCGATACTGAATTTTTGAAAATCTCAATTCCTGTTAAACAGGCTATAAATGATTTTTCGAAAGTTGATTTTTGCAGGTAGTTTTCGACCCCCGTCAACGCTGCCAACGTCCTCTGAATCCCTACCCGAAGCTCGAGCACTCCGCCTCCCAACCCGCTCAGAAAACCACTCAAACCAATGTGCCTTTTGATGTAAGTCCGTCTTCTTCTTCTTCATTTTCTTGAAATTTTGTTTCGGTCTTAGATAAAGTCATAAACGGTAACATATTGAGACTAATGATTTTGAAGATCGTATGTTAAAGAAGTGAAACGTAGGTAGGAAATTTGTATGAAAACTCGTATTTTTAAGATAGAGTTATAATCAGGAAATCTCATTGAAAATAATGATTTAGCACTTTTATGAGAGATAAATGAAACTTATGAATTGCATGTTGTGAGCATTTTTAAGTTATAATAATAAGTAAAGGACATTGGGATATATAAAATTAGTACTTCTTATTTATAAAAAGTGAAACAGATTATGAAATGAAAATTTCAATTTCAGCCCTTTATCTCCCAGCCCCATAGTTCCTCTGCTGAGTTTGGCTTCGCTGGCGAGGTTCTCTCGACTCTTCTCTCCACTCGACTGGCCCTCGGCAATTCGGTAATCTTTTTCTGGTTTTATTCGGAGAATTCAAAGTTGAAACATTTTTGCCTTCCGACAAAGTTTAAACACACTTGTACGAAATGGTGTGGATAAAGAATAAAGAGTATTTGAATTTTCAAAAAAAAACCGTAAAATATTCTTAAAAAAAACATAAGAAGGTAGATAGAAAGACGTGAATATTGAATACTGAATAAGCTAGTTAAAGGAGAACATTTTTATTCGATAATTCGAAAATCTCACTTCAAGATGTCGAAGCTATGATTGAGTAGGAATAGCATCCTTCTTTCCACTTTTCCCATATTATTTGCTCTCTCGATTAAAAAAGCCAAGCCTTTTTCATTTATCTTTCAATAAAATTTTTCATTTTTCAGTCTCTATTTTCAGATTGAGAAATCGGCGATCCACGACAAGTTCTTCCTGCCCAAGGAAATACCCGATTGGTCGATTTGGTAAGGATTTTAGAGTTACGGTACATTTGCGCAAGGAGCGACAATTACTGGCCTATTTACAAAATCACGAAAATTTTCGGTTTCTTGATTACATTGTGGCGGCGATTCAAGAAGAAGATTGAAACCGTTAGCATTAACAGAGATACAAAAAGTGGAGCCACTATCCAAATAGATGTAAAAAATCCTCTATTCCATACCAAAGGATCGTAATACCATCGTTTGCGCGCAAAGCGTGCCCACGGTTCTAGAGGGCGTTTGAGTCCGACTCAAAGAATATACAAGGGGTGGGGGTCGCAGGGCTGAAATTTGCGTTATTATGATTTCATCACGAATGGAGAAGATTTTTGAAAATTCAAGGCTAGAGATACAAACATTTGAAGGAAATATTATAGGGGGAGGTAGGTCGCACGACCGTCCTGACTTAAATCCTCCCTAGATCTGTCATTCCTCTTAACAAAGTAATCCCAGCCGAGATTTTTCAGTATCTAATAATATCTATCTTTCAGGTCGGACAAATTCGAGTCTGGCACGACCCGCTTCAAGGCCAAACAGGACGCAGATAGAAAGGCGGCCACACAGTGCGGTGCTTTCGTGGTATGTTCGCGTCTTCACGTCGATTACCTAATTTTTATTTATAAAGTGATGAAATGGACATCAGAATTATCAGTCCAAGATGGCCTTTAGATGTAATCGTCTTTCAAGTTTAGGATTTTCAATTAATCGAATTTTTCTTCAAAAATTATGAAGTACGTTTCAAAAAAAATAATCGAATGTAATTTTTCGATGATAAAATGGTAGAATCGAAGTTTTTGGATTGGTAAAGAGGGAAAACATGCAAGAATGCGAATTTCAGCTGGACCCTCCGGACGCGAAGCGAGTGAAGAAGCGCAAGATTCTGGTTGACCCGATCGACGGAGAGGGGGAGGAGATCGAGAGCAAACGGATCAGTCTCATTGCGGAACAGGGCAACGATGAAAATGACTTACAGGTTATTACTCTTGACTAACTTCT
>LIAE01006288.1:165630-184755 GCA_002287525.1 Diploscapter pachys | reverse complement strand
TCAGGTCATGGGGAGAAAGATGTGGGTACTCTCGTCTCATATCGCCAGGACGAGGGTAAAAAGTTCCCTTGTAAGACAATGATGAAGGATAGGAAAGGAAAATGGATGGGATATTTTAAGGAAATTTTTTAAAATATCCCAATCGTTTTTTTTTTTCAGAATATTCTTTCAGTTTTGGAGATTTTTAATCTAAAAGATCTAAACGACGTTATTCTTGGGCATTGTGAGAAAATTTCGAGAGAACGGAGCATAGAATTTTCTATATACGACTTGAATTTTATTTGAATCCTATGCATCGTTTTTCCAAATCTCAAGTTTTAAACTCATGGAGAACGGTGAACTCGAGTGTAAACCATCAACTATCAGACTGCGAGTACTTGTTTCAGAAATGACTACTTTTCTACTGAGTTATCCTGTTTCTTATTATGAAAAAGTATTCATTGTTGGAGCTAAGTACTCCAGTAAGTAAATTATCAATGCTTGTCAAATCTTTATGGGTAGAATTTATGAATCCTCAGAAAATCAATCTTATTTTGTGAAACAATGCGGTATCGAGTAACATAAAGTTTTAAAAAAATTCTTTATTTTCAAAAAAAAAACCAACAAACCCAATCACCAAAACAGATCGAAAGAGGTGTGCAATAAATACCTGAGCATTGAAAAATTAAACTGCCATATTTTTGAAATTTTCGACCTGGATCTGATGAAAAATTTCAAGAAAAATACGGTAATTCATTTTTCAATTACTCACTTTAAATTAAGAAGATAACAACTAGAAATAAATAAGCAGAGAGATATGATTCTTGAAAAATTCAATAGTTCACTCATATATTTGGAAAATTCATCCACTTTATTATCACCATTCGGCTTTCAAAATGGATGAGCTGAATTTTCAAAAAAAATCAACAAGTGTAAAGCCTGATATGGTTTACTCATCTAGGTAAAAATGATGGCTGCGTAAATTTTCCTCCCAAACACTTTCTTTTCCACACGCTATTTCTCGCTTTTTTTCTTTTCCCGTTTTGGAAGTTTACGCAGCCAAAATGATATTTTTGGCGTATCGAACAGTGAAAATCTATAGAATAATCACAGAAGGAAGAAAAGTCACATAATTTTTCCATGAGTAAAAACGTCGAGATATTGCACGAATTTATAGATACCGTAATCTGGATCAAACATTGAAAGAAAAACGATTTTTCAAAATTTTGATCAGACTTATATGATAGGATTTTGGAAAAGTAATGGCATAACGACGGGATAATTGAAAGATATTCTGAGCGATAATTCGTAAAATAGTCACTTTGAGCGAAATAGTGTGTGGAAATGATTTTCTCGTCAATGTTATTTCGTCAAAGACGGCTACTTTTCAAATCACTCTGAGCGGTAAGATAGTTTCATCATAAATAGACTTGGGTGTACGTCGTTAGATCGTTACTTCTCGAAAATAGCAATGAAAAACTAACCTAGCTAATGTGTGAGTGCCTCTGAGGTGGTTTATTCTGAGCAGGTGGCTTGACTTTGCTGTAGTAGGCGTCGAGCAGCAGCCCGGTGAACACGACTACAGTGCCGTAGATCTGACGCTCTGTCAAGGGGTGGTTCATGAAGATTACCTAAAAATTAGTAGGCAAAATTTAGAATTTTATAATCATCCGATTAAGAACTGTATTAGAACAGTAGCAAGTGGAAATGCTTAAAATATCCTTGAAACCTATCAAAATGTTTAAAAAAAACTACCAGAAATTAGAAATTTTCAATGAGAATTTCAAATTTCAAATTTTTTTATACAAGTGATGACAAAATAGGTTTAGTTCGTAAAAATAAATTACAAATTGTTTGATGAAACCTATAAAAAACTAACCGAAATAATGATAGTGAAGAGTTTCCGCGTAGTGGTAATGATCGAGCACGTCAGTGGCGAGAACTCTGCTATCGTTTTGAAGATGAAATACTGAAATTTGTTCGTTTTTTTTCAATTAATTTCGCATTTCCCGAATTTTTCATAGCTATTTCCTTTTCAAAAGAGAAAATTCCACCCGTTGTCTGACTTCCTAGAGGGTTGATTTTGTTTTCTTTATAAAAATTATTTAACTTCCAAATTCTGACATTTTCAAGAAGTAGGATTTAATCAACAAACTTCCTCATTAAAACGGGTCAACTTTGCAAAAACCAGTTTCTTTCCTCTTAAAATGAAAAATATTATTATACCTGTCCTCCACAACTGGAAACGGCTAGAATGGCCATATCGGATAAAACCATCGGGTGTCGGTAGACGAATCCAATGAAATCCATAAGCTCTCCGGTTAGAAGAAGTCTAAAAACAAAACAAAAAAAGTATATTTTTAAATTTCGGTATTTTTAAATAATTAAAAAAACTTTCACTAACTTTGCTTCATTTTTCAAATCAGATTTCTGAAAAATAACAACAAATTACCCGACGGTAAGGTAGAAAGTCGAATAGAGGTTCATGTAGTACATCATCGTCTGACCGGTGCGGTGGTACTTCTTGTTGATCCGGTCTTGAATCGATGTGGTAGTGCCGTCCAGAACCAAGGAGGCTAGCTAAAAATAAAAATACTTTTTTTTTTTTTAAATCAAAATACTTTCAGAAGATTTTGTTCTATTTTTTTTCTAAAATTAAAAAATCGATTTTTAGAACTAAAAGAAACTAATTTTACCAGCAAAAATTCTCCGATTCCGAGTTGCTGTTGAGTTTGACCGCCTTTCTTTTCCTTGTACAAAAACAGCATCACTCCGACTACGATCATTACAACGAAAAAGTACTTCTTCCACTCGTACTTTTTGTGCGCGAAAAGCACGCCGAAAATAATGACTGGAATCGGCTTGCACGATTTCGCCAAGACCTGAATTTTGATATTTTTTTAGAAATTTTGAAATTATCCTAAATTTTAGTATGTTTTAAGGATATGCTAAGAAGATAGCTAGTTCTCAAGATTTTAATAGTAGCTAATCGAACAAAATGAGAGACTATCGAGGATGTTTTAGAAATAAGCTATAGCAAAGGTCTCAGTACCTGAGTCGGATAGGGCAAATATTGAAGAGCCTGATTACTGGTGATCATCGCAAGGAGGTAACTGGCAGAGCAGACCATGTACATTCTAAAACAAATGAAAAATAGACTTATTGGAAAACTAATTCAGTTCAAGCCCAGTAATTTTTAAAATTCAGATTTTAATCGAACTAGTGTTGATTTTTTTAAAATCTAGACCAGCTTTCCAAAACTGAATTATGTTTCTTACAAATTCAGTTTTCCATCTTTGTTCACTTTCAACATTTGATGAATTTTTCAAAAATAAAAATAAGAACAAATCTTACGGTTTGGGCACATTATCCCTCGCAGTTCTGGACATCGTGGCCCAAGCGACTATCGTATTCGCGACGCACATGAAGAACACGAGTGCTTG
This sequence comes from Diploscapter pachys, assembly GCA_002287525.1. NCBI lineage: Eukaryota > Metazoa > Nematoda > Chromadorea > Rhabditida > Rhabditidae > Diploscapter > Diploscapter pachys. The sequence continues at coordinate 181,333 of LIAE01006288.1, read as the reverse complement.
AGTGTACGTAAACTTCTCACCGCCATCGTACTTGCCCTGAGTGCTGAAAATGACTTTTTTTTTTAGAAAAAAACGATTCTTAAATTTTTTCAAATTTTACGGAATTTCTTGCAAAAATTAAGATGATGCGATAGGAAAGCTAGCATTTTAAACGGATTTTTAAATGTATTCTATCACCATTTTTAGACGTTCTCTCTGCAAAAATCATGTTAAGCGAATGAAAGCTTTACTATTTTGAGTATGTTTTTCCTGTTTAAAAACTAGAAAACTCACATTCGTTCCTGCTGAATTCCGAATAGGAAGTAGAAAACCAAAATTCCGCCGGCGCATAGCGCAAAGTGAAAAGCTTCCTGCGCCAAAGTCCTAGCGTTCAAATGGTGGTTCACGTCGTCGTGGATCTAAATTGTATTTTTTGATCTTTGAAAAAACATTTTCTGGCTGATATTCTTGGAACGAACCCAGAGACAACCTCGACAACCTATTCGTAGAAAAAGCATCTATTCTCGGGTTTCACGGAAAATTGTAAAATTTTCGAGGCAAAATTCAGACAGCTCATCTCTTGAGAGCGGTAATTTTTATCCATCTGGCAATAATTACCATTTAATGAAAATTGTATCATTTTTCGTAAAACGAAATTTTAAATCCTACCGCCGCCTTGTTTTTGCCCGTAACATCCTCATCGCCAGACCCGACCACCATTCAATCTGTAATCAGGCTAATTAGGGATGATTAAATAATTAATTGAAGGTAATTAACGAAAATATAATTAGTGTAAAAAGGAAAAGCTAGAAATTATTTGGCTGTGTGTTAGTGACACGTAGACATTTCCGCAATGCGTATTTCGCTTCCTCCCACTTTGCAAAATGAATCGGTTTTCCGTTTTTTGTTTTCTTTTGAAAATGGTCGCCTTTTCTTCGTTTTTTTGTTTTCGTGATTGAAATTTGTCTTGACGCGTTCCAAAAGAACGCTTATTGTTTGAGGCGGTCAATTTCGAACGGTGACTGCTGATTACGAGATTTTTTCAAATTTTACTGGGAAAACTTGGACTTTTAAATCGCTGATTTCTTATTTTTTCTAGCATTTTTGTTTTTTTTGTAAGAACTTAGTATTCTAAAATTTTCCGGAATTTATTAAATGTTTCCAGATTTGTTGCGATGCGTTTCAAAACGATTCTGGTTCGTTGATAAACATTTTCAGCGATTTTCCTTCAAATTTTACGATTTTGAAAGTTTCTTGAATTTTCTGCAAGTGGTTGCAAATTCCCGCGGTTTGGTAGGATCTGTCTTGATTCACCGAATTGAATTTCATTATTTTGGTGGTTCTGGGTCAAAACGATAAAAGTGGAATTCGGATAGGGATTAGGAAAAATGAGATAAGGAAAGAAGCCAAGAAAATTATAGACAAGAGAATAAACGGAGATTTTAGAGAAGTAAAGGAAAAGGATTTGCATTTTCTGTGTAGAACGGTGGAAATAGTTCGGAAAATCGGAGATTTTTGGAAATATCGTCGATTTTTGAGAGGTTCCAGAGAAAATCAAGCCGTCGAAATATTACGGAAAGATTAGATAGTTTGGGAAAAATATGGATTTGAGAAATAGCGTGGATTTTTGAGAAGTGGCAGAGAAAAAGATCCTTATCTCATAAAGGGATAACCGTTTTGTGTACGGCGCGCGTATGCGCGAAAATATGCACGAGATAAGAGATAATGCGGAGAAATAGCACGGGAAGAGAGAAAGACGTTCAATAAGTGAATGAAACGAGTTTGGCGTCTATGGATAAAGCTTTCATTTATTCATTTTCCTCTCGTTCTTTTCTGTCCCCTTCAATCTTCATGCTATTTCTCCTCATTTTCTTTTATACTCTGTGATTTCAGCGCTATTTTAGCGATTTTTCGATTCATTCAAAGTCAAGCAATAAAATCACTGAAAGACGCTCGCTCCCCTTCTCTTTTGGAATTGCAAAGGAAGTCTTTGACCTTTATTTGGACATGACAATTTCTCAAGATTTTATGAGATTATATTTTATCAGTCCTATTTCAGTTATCAGTCAAATTTAGTGTGGTTCAATGTTATGGGCTCGCGATATTTAGGTGCCGAAATTACAGATTTCATCATGTGATTTTGGGTTTTCAAAGGGAATTGAAATATTCAAGAATGGAAAAGTTATGTTTCTTAAAAATTTTTCTGGCTCTTTGTTTGGTTTTTTGAAAATTCCACAAAATGATTCATTCTCAACATTTTTCGAAGTTCTCACAACTTTTCTGTAGATGTCGTGCAGATGTTCAAATTTATATTATTTTCACAAGGCTTAATTTCGGTAAAAGACATTGCGCATTTTATTTGTTTATGCTATCAGATTTTTGAATCAGTCGGCATTTTCTATGTGACTAGCCGATACTATGCCTTCTTTGCCCGCTTTGCTAGGGGCATGCTCTCTCACCCTCCTTCCTTATGCTATTCCTTTCTTTTCTGCTCGCTTCCCACGCTATTTCTCCGTTTTCTCTTTCTCTCCTTCTCTTCTACAATATTGATCGCCATCCGCGCCTAGCCTTGTGTCCTCTCCAATACTAGCGTAGGCTCAAAATGTCTCTGGTTTTTTTAGTTTCAATTACTTTTTCGCGATATTTTATTTTTCTACGAAGACTAATATTTCTCTTCAAATTTTTGTATATTTTGGATAGGTTTCGAGAAGAGGAAATTTAAAACGACTTTGCAATAGTTTTGATAGGGTAATTGCAATTCTTTTTCATTCAGAAAACGAAATACAATATTTTTCTGAAGCTATAAATAAATTTCTCATCAAAGTTTTTGCCAAATCATTATCAGCACGTCGAGAGTAGGGCGCAAATATTGACAAAAATCGTCGCACGCCATTCCAAATTCTAGTCGTCTTTTGTTAGGCCTACCTGACAATAATCGATTTTCGACTATAATTTAAAAGAATTATTGAAATTTCCGAAAATCATGTTCCTTTTTAATTATTTGAAACGTTCTCGTTTTTCCGTCGATTTAAAAAAATCTATTCTATACATTTAAACAAGGAATCAGCATTTTTAGAATGTCTAAACGTCTGAGAAATTCTGAAACATACATTACTGCAGTTGCATATTTATTAACAACAATAGAGTTAAAATCAGGACATATGAAACGGCGAGAAAGTGGGAAAATCGATAACCGTAATTCTGAGCAGAGAATTTTTATTGCAATCTTTCAAAATTTAATTATCATTTTGATTGGCATCAAATTACGGTATATAGATGCCACTTTAATTTCGCACAAATGGGGTGCACAGGCTAATGACGCTGTTTTCCGATTGTTAATGAGCATCGTATTATGTTATTGAGCATTTTGAAAATCTCGCATTTTTCATGACAGAACCATATGCAACATCAATCGGGTTTCCAAAATTCTTAATCATCTAAATTTCTGGAGCCTATTTTGACAAATTCGTCCAAAATGTTCCCGTTCCTGTCCAATTGCATTATTCGTCCATTTTCTTTATTTCCTCCTTTATTTGCTGTATCTCGTTAGTTTTTATTTTTCGCTTCGGCTCATTTTTTCCTGTGGTTTTGTTCGAACAAAACCTTCTTTCTATTTTTCTCTACTCCTCTTCATTTCTGTACTCCTCCACTTTCCGAAATAGGAAAAGAGCCTTAGGGGGCTGGCGTTGGAATCGAACACACTGAAAACACGGGAAAGTGAGAGACCACATTTTTCTTACCCTTGAAATTAGAGTACCCAAGATTTTCGCCCTGGATTTACAGCGTTCAATATTGATTATTTATTGTTGTTTTTTTCAATCACAATTATCCCTCCTTTTTTCGCTATGATTTTACACCGATTCTTATCGATTTATTGATTGATTTTTTACATCGACAACGAACTCCGTCATTCGGTTATCGCTGTTTTCTTGAAATGACGATAAAAGATGACAATTTTGTCGTCGAAAGAAGATTTTTTATTCAATTTCGAAATTCCAGAATCAACTTGTGCATTATCAATTCGAGTATGCAACTGTGCGTTGTCGCGTAGTCCGATATCGTCTACCATCGACAACAAGAGGATACGAATTTGCAAGAAACAGTTTTTGAGGTATTTTTTTCGTAATTCATACAGGAAAACATAAGCTATTATTGAAGAAGAAGAAGAAGAAGCACTATGACGGAGAAAAACATAAAAATGAAAATTTAAAGCAACAATTTTGATTGTCAAATTTACGAATTATCAAAGTTTTGGTGTAAAAATAGCTCGTTAATGATAGCTCGATTAGTGCGAAATTTCAGTTCATTGAAAGTTTACAGAGTTTGAAATTTATTTTTAAAAAATAATAAAGAAAATTGTCAATTTTAGAATCGCCTTTCTCAATGTCGCGTCCACATCCCTCCCATGTGGGCGGCAACACGCTCAACACGGAGCAAATCCACGCAGAGATTCTCCGATTCGAGGGCGTTCACCCATGCATCTATCAGGTTATTTTTTTTATTGTTAGAAAAAAAAATATTTTGTACGGAAATGAAAAGGTCGAATTTTGAATACTTTTTGTTCGGGGAATTTGTTTATTTTGATATTTTTCAATTAGACGCATCACAAAGCCCTATAAATCTGCGAATTAAAAATCATGAAAGTATTGGAAATAATCATTTTCTGAAACATATTTGATAGGTCTGATTACGTGCATCTTTTTCAATCCACTAAATGCTATGAAAGTTCCATTTTTCTGAAATATATCTAGAGTCCATAATCACCTTTGCAGAAACATGAACATTTCCGACTAATTTCGGGTGAAAAAGTTGGATGGAGTGTCAGTGTTCGATTTCGAAAAAGAAAAATGAAAGGAAGAGTTAATTATCTAGAAAATCGAGTTAACTGAGCCTAATTTTGTTATAAAGCAAAGGGAAGGAAATTCGCTGGACGATTTTTCCATTTTATAATAACGGATACTGTGGTTTACGCGTGCTGCGAACGCTGTAGGGGAAAAGCCTATGTTTTAACGTTGGAAACTTCTGAAACTCAGCACTTTTGGGTACATGCATAGTTTGGCTTGATTTTTCGTCAGAATATCGAAAATGCGTAGACAACATATGGTAAAGCGGGTTCGACCGGTAAAGTCTATTTTGGAATCGAAGCTTCATGAAAACGAAATTTTCACGAGTTGCGATTTTAACTCTTGGATATGCTGGATTGGGAACGGCAACTTCCAACAATAAAATAAAAATAAAAACCGAAAAAAGGAAATTAAAAAAAAAAAGTTTGAAACGACGAATTTTGCTTTCCTTTCTCTTCATTTCTGCAAGGAGCGGAGACTATGGGCTCTAAACATCTTGAAAATTTCCGAAAATTAAAATGACATTTTCAGGTGTACGACTTGCTGGAGTGTCTGCCGAAGGACTGCGAGGCGATCAAACTGCAGCTACGCGACCAGATCGTCTGCATCGAAGGTACGCCACTTATAAATTATGCTAATTTTTGAAGATTACGATAAAATTTTGGTGGATTTTAATAATAAGAATAAATTGCAATTCTGCTCTATCAAGTTAAGTAAATTAAAATTTGATCCCATCAAGTGTAAATTATCAGTTAGTCACGATTTATCTGGACAGGTAAGTGAATTTTCTAAATATCGAACTTATTTTATGCCTCCGATACTCCAATTTCGTTAACTTATGAAATGTTAGTTTGATTCCGACTTTCGTTGAAACTTATCCGAATTATTTCTATCCTTTCTTTTTTGGATAAAATTTTTGTATTCTTCGGGACTATACGTTTCAAATCAAATGCTATTTGAATAGGCAGATTTATTTTTAGCTCTCTTCCTGGACTTTTTCATAAACTGCAAATTTTCTGGAGCTTCTCGAAAATCTGTTAAGGCTCTTAGAGAAAAGATTAGGAAGTGTTTATCCATATTTATCCCTCTGCGTGTTTAGCTGGTCAAATAATCGAGACAGAAAGGTCTTGAGTTTTGGGTATCGGATATCAATTTTTGGTTTAGTTAGCTTACTCCACTCTGTAAAGGGCTGACTTTTGTAAGCTCAGCTCAAAACTATTGATCTTCTAGACTTTTAAAAGATTTTGTCACGGGGTTGCTGTAGAAATTTTCTATCATGTGTTTTTAAAGGTATGACCTTGTAATCTAAACTCAAAAACCAATTTTTATTATTTTTAGAAAAATTTTTGATCTGAAATACTGTAAGAAAGCCCCAAGATATCTTATTTTTTATTTTTTACCCGGCTTTTCTGGAGCCGGTCTTTGTTAAATTTAAGTACGCGCATACTCGATTTTTCTATTATGACAAGAATATTTATATTTGTTCTAGGAGGAAAAGTATTTGCGTTCTTTCAGATAAATTCTGGTATTTTTGGGATTTTTATCCATCAATTTTTCGACATAGTAAATTATGATTTTCCTTTTTCCTAGAAGACTTGGAACAAAAAAGTTTTCGGATTAAAGTTTATTAGAGGTCACTCCTGCGCACCTATGCACACAAAGTTACGCAAAATCTCCCAACTCTGGTATAGGATAAATATTATCCCAGTCGTTTTTGTATTTCCATTCTTAACTATGAGACGAGAGATAGGATAATTTAGCCTCTTGTCGCATGTCTATTCTTCACATTTCTCGCTGTTTTGGATAAGTACACGATTCTGCATAAACCCTCAACGAACGCACAGAATTTGACGACTAATGCACTTTTCTAAGAAGTTCAAACATGCTCACTTCCAAAAGACAAACATATCATAATACGTAGCACAACCTAGGAAGGAAGAATGAGAGAGACATGAGAGTTTTGTCCATTTCTGGGCTCTAACTTGCAGGTTTAAATTTTTAAGGTTGTTTTTTTATTTCATGCAAAATATTTTACGAGAGAATCGGAAGCCTCATTCTTTGGCAAAATATCTGAATTTTTGAAACCTATAAATTTGTATCCCTTAATTTGTTGCGTATTCAATATCTGGACTTGAACTCAAGTTCAATTGACATGCCTTGTAAGTAACTTAAAAGGTTAAAATGATCTTGTGAGTTATGTCGTAAGTTAATTTACAAGACTTAAATTTTTGACTTACAAGGCATTGTAAATTGAATTTGAGTCAAACTTCTGCTAAATTGACAGTTTTTCTACTAAATATTCAAATTTTTCTGAAACATATTTGGAATTTCCAGTGACCAATTCAAAATTTCTCCTAGTTTGACTAGTTTTGAAGCTTCCCCTCGGAAAATAGCCATTGGCATGAAAATACTCCCCATCTCTGCTAGTTTAATTACCAGTTCGCGTGACCTAAAGCTAGATTTTTCAAATCTTTTGTCCCTCCTCTTTTTCTCAACTATTTCGTATTCTAATTAGCACGCCACTTCTTTCACCTGATTACCTTTTCTCAATTACTGACCTATGCAAGTATCGAGGTAAAAGGGGGCTACTTTTTCTTTGCAAGTTCAAATCCTTTCATTCTTTGTGCGATGTGCACATCTTTTGAGTTTTATGCCCCGAGTTAATTAGCCCGCCCTCCTTTCATTTTTACTGACACAACCACCAGAAAAGACCGATACAAATTGGGTAGTTTTTCTCTTTGCATCTTTCTTTCACTCTTTTGGTCTATTTTCTTTTTCTTTCTCAAAACTTTGAGACAAATTATAGTCGCAGACTATTTTGGCTACTCTAAATTTCGGTGAATATTTCGGCGTATTAGATGAAAATAGCAATTACGGTCTTAGAATAGGTTGAAACTTATTCAGCATTTTTGAGGAAAATTGATTTTTCGATGAAAATTAGTAAAACGGCTGTCTAGAAAGTCTGAATAAGCTTTAAAATGAATCATTCGATATGGTTTGCGAATTCATTTCGCGCTATTTCATTTTCTTCCCATTTTTTAAAATGTGCTTTCAAAATAGTTCATTTTTTGTAATAGAATCTCCTAATTTTGAACATCTTATTCGGAGAAGGATTACAAGTGTCTAAAAGATATCTGAAAATCCGGCTATATGATACTCTTTTTCGTGTATCTGGCGACATAAGGCGTTTTCTTTGTCACCAATAGTTTAACCACAAAAGTGCCAGAGCATAGGTCATCGACACTCTGTAATTAGCATATCGCGCCTTTTGCATTTTTAAAAATTCTGGATTTTTTGGAAAATCAATATTTTTAACATTGCTATTTGCAAATCAAATCGAAGATTAATGCGTTTTCCCCTCATTTTTCTTCGTTCCTTTGCAAGACTACCACGCAAGACGTCCCCTTTATAATGCAATGCTTATTTAATCGACTTTCTTTCCACCTCTTCGCAAACCATACTCTTTTCCAGTCTATTTTATTATTCTTTCTTTTCCGTACCTTAAAATCCAACACTATTTCGTAACTTTTTTCCTGTTAAAAGAACATCTATTCATAAGTTTTTCTCTTACCTCACCTTGAACTATTTATTCAAGTTCTTTTTCCTCATTCATACAATTCATGTAATATTGAGGCGCGCACAGCTTTTACACCGTAAAAACTCATTATTCGCGCTCGATTTTATTTATGCAGTAATCCGGTATAACACGCGGAAAAAGCTATTAGATTTTGGCCAATAACAAAAAACTTTACATCAGAATGGGTATAGGTACTTTTGGGTAATTATGAATTCATTGTGATTTTAGGTTAGTTGTCACTGAAGCATTAAATATTCTCTAAAATTTTCACCCTAATTTATCGTTTCCTGAAATATACTTAGTAAAATGTCGCATCGACTATTAAATTTGAATTTTTACCTTCACTTGGATTTTCATAAAAATTGCCCAATTTGAAACGCTAAATTAGAAAAAATAAGCGCTAATTATTTTTTATTAATTGCTTACGCCTGAATGACCTAGCGTGATAGGCTTATCTTTTCTGGCAATAACGGTCACTTTTTGCTGCCTCCTTGCAAAGGGGTTTTATTGCCCCGGCTTCCTTTCGAATAGGGAAAACAAAACCGATCAGTCCGTCTTTAAGAGAAAGCGTCGCAATTGATTTACGACACGACGCTAGCCAAGATAACGATAAAAAGATAAACTGAGGATGCAGATCTGATTCGGGTAATTGCATTTAGCCTAATGGATTAGGCACTTGACCTTGGTTTTTTGGTAAAAAATGTTATTTTGATAGGTTTCATTCTTCTTGATAAATTTTAAAATTTATTCCCTCGTTATTCTCTAGAATTCTTTGCTTATAGGTTTAATACCGATAAAATCATTAAATATTAAATATTTTTCTATGTTTCGAGAAAAAGAAGCATGTTATAGTTCAAGTTTGTAATATTCCCTTACGCATCTTCTTCGAAAATCTCTACTTCTTTCGAATTTGAACTTCTTCACACCGGAAAATTGGCTCCGTTTTGACGCCTAACCCACATTTTCATGCGCAAAACTTCGCAAAAACCACTGCTCTATTCAAATTCGTTAATTGCATTGTTGGATACTGCAGAGAAAACAGGCTGACATGTCTTCGATTTTGCTAATTTTCATTCGAATCGATTTTTTGAATGGTGACCGTCATTTTTGCTGGTTGTTACATCATGATCCATGTCTTTGGTTTTCACGATATTTTCTCGGCTGATTCACCGCGGTCAAACGCAATAACGACATTTTCACGGCATTTACTGGACAAAAAGTTGGGAAATTATGCCAGTCGCTTTACCGGGCCTATATTTTATAATGGGACGAGAGATTTTGGTTAGGCGATGAAAAATTCATTTTCTGACCCACGTTCTTTCCAACACGCTTTTGAATGCAAATTTCTGCAGTTTTTGGCGCTGTTCGCATTTTTCCCTAGTTTACTGGATTCAAAAAGAAAAATGACTTACTAAAGCCATTTTTCAAGAACATCTTGGAAAAATTAAAATTTTTCCCGATTTGTGAAAATGTTCTGTGCTTTGTAAAAAAACCACTTTCGTTGTTTTTCCTAGAAAATCCAATTATTTACAATGTGCATTATCATATTTTTGCTGCTTTGTTATCATTGGTCTTTCATCGAAAATACGAGGAAAGGAAAATTAATCCTATTAGGCGTACTGTAATAAGTGATTGAGTACGCGTAACGGACCGGGAAAACTTGACAATCTGGGAAAAGTAAAGCATTTTGTGATTGGGCAATTAGCTAATGATTGATAAAAATATCACTTGTTACACAACATTCATTCCGAGTGTTGGGTAGCTATGATTTTTTAAATATTGGAAAGTTTCAAAATATCTTGATAGATCTTTCGAGTTTCTTTGAAGTAATGATTTTTTCCTCCGAGGTTCTTATCTAAAGTTTGAAAATTTGAAACTTTATTGAGAATACTCTGCAAAAAATGTTGATCAAAATTGACTATGATATTTTTACAAAATTATTGAACTAGGTTTCATAAACTTATAAAGTTCTTCGATTTCTTATGAGGTGATACTTTTCTTTAAAGAAATCGAATTTCTAAATTTCCTGGTATTTCATATAATCTGCTCTACTCCTTAAAGCATGTCCAAAATTAGTCATGGCGCGCGTTTTTCTCACTTCCTCTCTTTCTCAAAAGCATGAGATAGGGTTTTCGGTTTTGTTTCGAGCAAATAGGAAGGAAATAGGAAAATAGGAAGACTCTTCGAGGCTTCCGCTATTTTCTTCATATAATCTGTACGAAGCACCGAAAACCGTCTCTTCGCAAATTTTTGTATTTTTCTTTTCCACTCTATATTTTCCTAATTCTTTTCGTTTGAAGTGAGAAATAGCATTGAAATTATGAGATGATAAAAATTTCACATCTCTTTTCGCGCTCTAAATTTTCTGAGCTGTCTTGAAGAATATGTATTTTTCTCTGCCTCTAATAATTCTCGGACTATTTTTGTTTGATGAAAGAAATAGTGAGGGAAAATTTTAGACGGAAAAGAACCGAGAGAGGAAAATATGAGACCGATCGAATCGGACTGCGGCCACTCGATGGATTTGTGAAATGCGTCCGATTTTCCTTCAGTCTTTTTCTCTGATCCTCTTGATTTTCCATACTACTATGTTTTTCTCTCTAGCCATCCCTATTTCACTACTATTTCTTCCATTTTTCTTGATATTTTTCTTTAACTTTCTCTTCATTTCTTATCGTTTCTCTTCGACTTTTCCCAAGAGACAAAATTCCATCACATCTTCAAAATTCGCTTCCTTTTTCTCTAGACGACTTGAAAGTAAGAGTTCGGAGAGAAGAGTTTTGAAATCGCAGCGTAACTTTTTAGGAGACACTACTTTTTATATTTTTCCTTCGAAAGTTCAATTCTCAATAAAAAGCTGGACTTCATCTTTTTCATTGACAACCTTAATTTGTAGCTTGTAGCTTAGATTTTGAACTAAAAAATCCTAAGAGAAATTTTTGAGATTTCTTTTTGAAAAGCATTTGTAGTTTTATTCTTGACTTCGAGTTTTAGATCTGAGATTTGTAATGTTTCATACAAAAAGCTAGACTTCACCTTTTCTTTAGAGGCTTTGCTCTGTAGTTTGATGCTTGAGTTAAAGCTCTCGAGTTTCGTAGAACCATGGAACATTTAGACCATTTTATAGAAGTCAACATGTTTGAAAATTTTCTGAAAATTGATTTTTCATTTTGGATTTTCAAAGTTTTAGGAATTTCGAATTTGAGATTTAGCTCCTTTCACTTTTCAATCATCTCACATTTGACCATGAACGCTCTCTCTCTGGGTTGATGATGAGTTTGAGGTTTTGAGGCTGTCCGGCTTTGCTCTTTACCTCTTTACCTATTTCTTTTTCCTCCTTTTCTTTCTTTCTATACCTTTTTCTTGCTCTCTCATCATAACTCATCTCAACTTTTCATTCATTCTCTCATACTCATGTCCGTTTCATTTCATTCCTGACAGATCATTCTCTCTCGCTTCCATGAACTATTTCCTACTTTTCTGATAATTTTCCTCTCTATCAAATTATCACTATTTTAGATTCTTTCTTATTATCTCCCTTTTTCCATAATATTTCCATTTTTCTAATTCTCTCCTTCGCAATATTTTCTCTCGTTTATGGCCCGAGGCAAATGATTTTGCACAATTCCTTCCAATTCTCAAAATCGGTCGCGCAGCACATTTATTACACTCATACTTCATAACTCTCTCTCTCTCTCTCTCCCTCTTTCTCTAATGTCTATCTGACATGTAATCGAGATGTCATAGATTTGCTTGAAAACTGGAACGAACTCTTCTGCGTCTAGCGCTTTTTATGTTGAAAGATATGATACCTTGGAATTCTTGACTTTCTATACTCTAGCTTTCCTAGTATTCTAATTCTCTTTTTGATAGGCTCCACTAAAACAACACAAGTTAGACCAGACCGATTTTTGTTTTCGACAATTTCTCTCGAAAGGTACACACCTTAGAATATTTAACCTTACAGTAATCCTTCAAATATTTTTTGTTATTTGGGGATTTTCTCGCCTAAAAACTTCTTTACACTTTGAAAGAGTCTCTTCCTGTTGGAATCCCTGACCTCGGCATCTCAAATTTCCTCAACTAGAAAGGTGTGTGCGGCACGGTTTAAAGTTTCTTCCAACGCAGCGACACGGTTTTACGGATGATCTAATGAGTCTCTTCTATGATTACACTATGACTTGAACCAGATCTTTAGTGCGGAGCCAATTTTAGGCAAAAAAGCTTCGCTAAATTTTGATGCGAACCACCCTATACTTTGACATTTTATGGGAAAACTTTCTTGCGGACCAACTTACCTACAATTTCCCATTTGCCTAAAAATTTGTCCAATCTATTTAGGATGATCTAATGAGAGAGTCGAATCATTCCCCTCTATGATTACACCGTCTAACTTACGGATGCTAGAGAGTAAAGCCAATGAAGAGATGAAAAAGCCGAAATTATGAGGGGAAATCATATTTCTTTCTTTTTCACCTCTCATTTTTCGGCGGTATTTCCCAGGTTTTTTCTCAGAGTCTCTATTTTCTTCTAATGGTCTATCTCAATTTTCACACCCTCTTTGCCAAAACACATCGAGATGCGTTCTAGATCAAAGCCGAAAGGTTGGGAGAAACTATTATTTTTTCTTTTTGCGCTCTCGAAGTACAGTAATCTCCAGGTCTAGTTTGCACTTTGAATATTATTTCTCTCAGGGTTTGTTATTCCTTCAAAAGCTTTTCTTTTATTCAATTTTCAAAATCTAGGTTTATGAAGTTATTTTCGAAACTTGACTGTTTCCAGAAACTTTTCTAAAATTTTCCAAAACTTCACTTTCTTCAAATCAACATACTAACTTTCTCTTTTGACGATCTCATTTCTGACACCTGTCTAAATGACTCCTCTCTTTGTTTTTCTGCGTCTTTTTTCTCCCCGTTCTCATGTTTTCTTTCTTTTTCTTTATCTCTTTCTCATACTATTTCTTTCGTTTTCTGCTTCCCTAATCTATATTAGCATAGTTTCTCTTCTCACTTTCAGCTTTATCTTTTATATTTTCTTTCTTTTTCCTTTCATTTCTCATGCTATTTCTCTATTTTCTCTAGTCTCTTGTTGTCTCTCCAGCTTCATCTATCTCTCTATTTTCACCGAACCGACTTTTCGACCGATTTTCCCATGGCTAAAATCGTTCATCAAATCATTGAGATATGCGAATGAATTGCTGCAACCATTTTGATTGATTTGATTGTAAGCATTTTGCAAACTTTTTGAACTTTCTAGGACTTTTAAGAAAAGGAATTTTGACTATTTTTTTATAGTTGAAGGTATGCTACTTTGGTATTTTCAAATGCAATATTTAATATTTTGAGTTTCATTCATTTTTATAAGTCAAAAGGTAGGTAGGCTAATCTAAACTATCCGATAGTAAATAGTGGTCCGCCATTTTTGCTGACAAAAATTTGATAAAGTTTCAAAAGAATTGGAGTAATTGATCATTTCTTTCAATAATTCAGTCGTCTTTCTAGTTCTTCGAAAAATTTGAATTTTATTCGAGATGGGCGTGGTCCATTTACTCTGCCAATTTTGCTATTCTTTCCATACAAAACACGTTAGACGCGCAGTTTGTTTTGACTTTTCCTGGGCTAATTGAAATTTTGAAGGCTCGCGGGGATAAGAAAGGGATTATCCCGAAACACTGCCACCTGCCTTCTTGAGCTTTTCACCCATCACCCCGAACGGTTTTTCGCCCTTATCCTTCAACATGGGAGAAGATATAGAGCCCTTAGAGAAGCCTACTCTTGAAAATACTTGACTTGATCTATCTGACTTCTCTAATTCGACTGGTTTCAATACTATTTCTCGATTTTTTTTTCTAATTACGTTTCTTTTTGGATTTAGATTTTGACATCGCGTCAATCAATCATATTCTAATGAAGGCTTTTCTCAATTGGTCAACCGAAATTGGAAATTAGGAGTTTGATTAGTTTTTGGATCATTTGATAAATAGCCGCTGCTAAAATCACTATTGAAAATTACAGTTTTCATGCTAATTTCTACAGAAAATGACTCAATTTTCTATGTTGTCAAAATTAGAAATATTCTGAGACGTAACCATTTATAGTTCTAAATGCAATTGTAAATAATCGGCATCTAATTATTCGTAGCTATCTCAGCTCAATTTAGCAGAATTTTAAAACCTACTAATTTTCATTTATAGTTTCATAAAAATTGACGATTCGCTGCTAGAAATAAGCAACTTTGACAAGAATGATGGATTTTTGATTTAAGAGCAAAACTTCTCACCTTTTGTCCTTTCTTTGTCAATATCGTTTGCACTTCATAATTTATTCTTTTTCTTCTCTAGTTTCCTATTTTGCCATACTATCTCTAAAATGCGCGATTTTACGCGAGCAATTTTTCATCGATGATTCATAATAATTTCCAAAATCTTTAAAGCATTTTAATTGGAATTTGTTAACTACCGATTTAATTAAACTGAGGCTTTAATTATGCCCATTTTAATGGAGGGCTTTTTCTAAGGCCTTCATTTTCGTTCCATTTCACGTTCAACGTAACGACCCATCATTTATAGAGAATAGGGCAAGAATGGAATAGGAAAAGAATGAGTCTTCTCTATTACTTTTCCATTTCTTCCCCCTATTCAAGAACTTCCTTTTAGTTAGATCGTCATTCTATACAACTATTAGTTTTCGAAAATTTTAATTTTATGCTAATTTTAATTTGATTAAGAACGCATTATTTTGGCCTTAACAACAAAATTAGCGTTGATTTCGCGAACATTTTGTATATTTAGATTTTTGGAAACCTATTTGCGGAAGGCTATACAATTGTGAGAATTATTTTGAAATTCGACACCCGAGTTTTCAAACTTTTATCTAAACTTTACTTCTCCCTTCTACCTAAATCCAAAGAAAAATTTTAAGGCTCGGAAAGCATATAATGCAAAACGATGCTGTTTTGTATGCGATTTTTTCTTGAAAACCAAAGCTAGAACCTTCAAATTTACGAGTTTTTAACGACCACTGAATTTTTTACCGAAAAAGTTTACCTGGTTAAGTTTCGGGCTATTGAAAACCGTTTTTAGCTAATTTAGTCGTAAATTATCTTGTTCGGTTTTGTATAAAATGTTATTCTTTAACCTCTTTTATGGGTTTTATTCGAGAATTTTGGAATGATCGAAGGTTCAGGCCAAATTATTTGACTTCCCTCAAAAATCAATGAAATCTACATTCCGTTTCGATAAACTTGTCTTTTTATCAATAATTTCTTAGTTTGATTTGATAAAACAACAATGTGATATGATTAT
>LIAE01006288.1:155510-165543 GCA_002287525.1 Diploscapter pachys | reverse complement strand
TCGCGATATTTTCCCAGAAGGGCGGATCAAAAAACTTAGCCGACCCAGCCCCTTTTATCGCGGACGAAAATGGTCTGAAGTGAGTGCGAAAAATGAGAATGTTTCCGATTTTTCTTTGGAAAAACCTTGAAAATAATGGGTATTTGATGGAATTTTGAGAGAAAACGGAAATTTTGCACTAAATTTATTTTATGAAGTGTCAATCGTTATTTTGAATGAAGGGCAGATAAGATATGCTCTGTACTCTAAATAATGGCAGTTGATTTATCGGCCATTTATGAGGTGAGAGGTCTTGATATTTTTATTAGAGAATGATACTTTTGCTAAAAATTCGAATAAGTTTCGAAACTAAATTAAGGTACAAAATTTTCCCATTTACCTAATAGATCATGATGTTGGCTAAATTTAAACTATTTTTTGGTAATCCACAATAACTCCCATTCCTTTCTTTCAAGCAGGTTTCAAATTATCAAATGAAGCCTAAAACTTACAATTATCTGATGTGCAGTTTCTTATTACTCGATATTTCTAACTTTTTTATTTTTAAATTCTCACTTTCATGCAAACTCCACCCAATAATTATTAACTGTGTGTACATCTCCATCTTCATATTTCATTTTCGATTTCGTTTCGACTCGAAAAGCGTTCGCTTCATTCGCAATCTATGCATTTCATCTCTGCCTTTTTTCTCTGCATCGTTAATCTTTCTATTTCCCCTTCCGTCTACTTCTTTGACTCTCTATGAACAAATTTTCTCGTTTTCTATCTTTGAATCTCCTATTTTCTGTACTATCTTCTAATTCTGCTTCTCTAACTCTCATTCTTTTTGATATCTAATCTCTGTTTTTCTTTAAATCCTCTTATTTTTCCATACTATTTCTCTAGATTTCTTGATTTGTCGTTTCACACACTTGGGCTCAGTGTCAGGATGCCTGGATTTTCTCTCCATCTAGTCCACGCACTTATCAGGTGAACCATCTCTCTGTCTTCCTGCCTAACTTCTTTTTCGCCTCTCAAATTTCTATGATCTCTCGGTACCTCCAACTTCCCCCAAAACTTAATCCCCATAATCGGATATCGGATATGCCAAGTAGAAAGGAGATAAATAATTTCGCCGTAAGATTAAACCTAATGATTTTTTGAATATATTTTCATTCGTTAGGCAATAGATGAGAACTTATTTTTGGATTTGATGAGACGATGATAAGAATTTTTAAGCGTATTGAAAGTTTGACAAAATGTTTCGTTTTCGAAAGTTAACTGAATTTCAGACCATTATTTTTTTCTTGGACTTATCTAGAACGCCTAAAATTCTAAATATGAAAGTAAAATTTTTCTGATATCCGTTATTTACTAAGGACTGCACTATCTAAATCAATTTTACAAAGCTTTATTAAACTTCTTGAAACATCAAAATGTCATCCTAATCCTCTTACTCTTTTACACTCTACAGGTATTTGTCGATTGACTAACTTTATTCTGGTCAGTCTTACCATTCTCTCAAGCATTCAAGCCAGCACACTATGCGATTACGCAATCCATAGATATGCTAAGTATGCTAATTAGAGGGTGCCGAGATTCGATTACTGCATAACTACAGGAAAATCTCTTCCTTTCTCCATTTATGTACTCTCTTTTTAGTCCATTCACTCTACTTTTCCCCCTTTTGACCGGACTTTATGGTAATAAGATTAATCCCTTTTCGACTAGTCTTTCGGGGCTGGCTCTTGTGTAATCCCACTATTTTTTGATGAAAAAGACCGATTTTTATAAGTTTCATGTTTTGGAGGACAGTCCCTTCATGACTAAAGTTAATTCTGTCTTGTTTTATTCATCTTTGTTAAAAATAATCTCATTTGCATTTTTCATAAGTTTTGCAATTCATATAACTTTCTGTCAATTCTTTGCTCGACGTGTTATTATACTCGTGACAACTAAAACATTTCGAACGAACAACACTTTCAGAGTCCCCCACCCTAATGTGCAATATCGACGTTCTCAAATTGTGATAGTTAATTGCCCAATTATCTAATCGTCTTATTCTGGTCTCTTAAGTCATCCTGGAAATGCCTCTGCATCGGAATTACGACTATGTGGAGATTGTGCCCGCGTCGGCTTTCGCTCAGAGAAATGCGCCCATGAACGCAACCTTTTCCTACCATCACCAAAATGGAAACTATACTCCAATTGGCGTACGGGAGCCTTCGCCCTACCTAAATCGAACGCTTCTAATTCCGACTACGCCATCGTCCTGCGCCATGTCGTATCGCCTAAACATGACTATCCACGATCCCCAGTCGTTTTCGCCCGAAAGCACGCCAACCTTCTACACCCTCGACGAAAGGAAGTCCAAGAAACACCACAGAGTGTCGCGAGCGCTGAGGGAGCTATTGGGAAGATCTTCGAGTTCGAGGAAGGACAAATCGGCCAACCCTCTAAACTCGTCTTTCCGAAGTGAATCTCCGAGAAAACGCCGGCAAGTACCGTCGTCGGCGATTTTGAGCCGATCGATTGTGCATTACCCGGCAGAAATGGACGTCAATCGGTCCGTGTCCGTCTACGACATCGACAACCCGAGGCAGTACGGGCGCAACCCCGTATCGGAATTCGACTATGCACCGAGAAAGTGCGGTGTCGAATTCGTGAACATCGACAAGGAAGAGGCGAGCAGCTCAACCACGAGTGGAGGATCCTTTTATGAGACGATGAATCCAAGACGAAGGGACATGAACAGGAACTATCCGAATTACCACCACTCGCGAGCCCCGTCCGCGGATCCGTCCTGGTTCTACGCGGCAACAATGGAGAAAGACCGCAGGAAGAAGATGAACGGACCAACGACGCCAGTGAGGGTGGAGAGCTTTGCATTACCGGAACCGAAATCGATTGAGATCAGGAATATCAGAGACAGGAAGAAGAATAAGGGTAAAAATAGGAGATTTTTATTGAAGAAGATAGGGTAGGGTTTTAGCTAAAAGAAATGCAAAATAGATATTTTATTATTGGTGGTAGAGCAGAATTGCAAGATTTGTTTGAAAATTTGAATCTTCGACTTTCAGATGCGTTCGTCAACAGCCAAGAATGGACCCTGAGCCGAACGATCAGCGAGCTAAGATTGGTGAGTTTTAGACGATTTTTAAGGTAAAATTATGAGAAAATGACTCCTTCGGAAGATTAGAAAGATTGTTTGAATTGTTTTCAAATTTTTCGCAAGGATACTTTTCTTTTATGGGATGCTATAGTACAGGATGCTGCATTAGAAGAAATATCACAGGATTCAAAAATGATCAGAATCTTGGAATAGACTTGCGATATGTTTCACTTCTCAATCCTATTTTAAATGTTGGAATGAGTTTCGGGAATTTTCAAATTGATCATTTTTCGCTGCGTAATAGTGAACGATGGATCTCGTACATTAAATGTCGCAACGAGTTTCACATACTAGCTAGGAGTTGGACTTGACCATTTTTGATATTGTTCTTCATGGTCTGATTTAGGTTGAAATATCGAAATAAGTTTCAAGAATTCTTAAATTTTTAGATGTCAATACGACTCTAATCACTAGAAACTTTTGACATGACTAACTAAAATGGTTGTTGTTCCCCACTTCTTGCATATTGCTGTAAATTTTACGTAAGAAATCCAATCCTCTGTTCCCCCCACGCGCAAACTTTGTTTGTCCGCAATCTTTACCTAACTCAACTCGACGACCTTTTACGATATGTGCCATGCGGATTAACGCATCCTCTTACAACCTAACGTAATCTTTCACTTATGCTGAAACATAGTAGTCTAAAACATGCTGGAATATCGAAACTCTAATTTTTAGGAGGGATATTTAGGCCTATGGTAAAGGATAGGCGAAAAAACAGTCTGACATATTTTGACCAATTTATGTTTGAGGAAATACGCAACTACCCGAAGGAATTGTAAAACTACCGTTATGCAAGCGAAAAACTGTTTGACGATATTGCATAATTTGCAAATAGCATAAAAAATGAGGAGAGAAAAGATAGAGGGAAGTTAGAAGGGGCATTAGAGCTAGAGTTAATCCATTCCACATTGAGATCAGGTTTTGGCTGCTATAGATTGATTCTGTACCCAATTGATAAATTACAGTAATCTCCGATTTTTTTCGATCCAAGGCTAACTTTACTTTCTTTAAAGAATATGCTATTTTTTGGTTTGCAAAGCTGATTTTTGTCCTATAATAAATCAATGCCAAATCGAAAATCCCTACTCGACCAGTTGTTACAAAAATCTGACAACTGTGTCGTTTTTCTATAGAATTGTGCATCTTTTACCATCTCATTTTCTAATGATATTCTCCCAAAATGCCTAAATGACATGTTTCTATAGGAAGAGCAGGGTTTTAGAGGAGTTATGTAAGATAGCTCTAGCCCTATGTTTAAGGATAGAAAAGAAAACAGACTGGAATATTTTCCCTTATAACGCGCAGCGGGGTACCTTGTACTGTCCTGATGACCATTCCTTGGCATCCGATTTCTTTTCTCATTCTATTTTCTCTATTTCTTATTCTCTTGTCTCCCTAATGGCCACGTACTATTTCCTCTATAATTTTATTCTTAGGGATAGGTACATACATCATTGTGCCTCTGTAATTTTCTCACTCCTCTTTCTCGCTTTCTTTTCTATCTTTTGAGTTTCCGTGATATTTTCCTCTTCTTTCTTTCGATATCTCATCTTGGTATGATATTTCGAAGATTGGGTCATCCTCGTAAAAACTAGAGAAAAGTCAATCCATTTTGGCATCTTTCGGATGAGCAATAATTCACTCTAGTTTTTTTTCTTTCTCGGCTTTGTATTTTATCGTCTTTAATCTACTACGAATCAATCAATTTAAAATTTATTCTAGTTTGAAAATTTCTGAGTCATCTTTTCAGATATTCTCAACTTTTATCCCATCTTCATTTTAACATCGATTTCTATGTTTCAAAATTAAACTATACTCATAAGAAATGTCTATTTTCAATGATATCATTTTGGTATCCTTCCATTTGGTTTCATATGATGTCCATTTCTCAAAACCAATACCCAGAAGGCTTTTGGCTTCCATCACCAAATGGTTATTAGCCAGCGGGTTAGAGTATACCACGGAAGATGGGCAGATGGCAGTTGTGGGAATAGAGAGTGGTAAAGAAAGAGAAAATAAAGAGAGATAGAAAGAATGATAAATAGAGAAAAATCATACCCATGCAACTGTCCAAAAACATTTTCTTATTTCTCCCCTTCTCTAAAATCTCATTCCTTTTATGAGCTGCCTAAAATGGAAATACGGATTTCATATTTCATACATCTCAACCTGTTTCAAATTTGTATCCTTCATCATATGGCTAGAGATCTTGAATTTTATGGTGGAAAACTTACGCTTCAGTAGATTTTACGACTAATTTGACCCGATCAAGAGAAGCTTTGGAAAAGCCGAAATTTGAATAGGCCAGAGTTTTGAATTTCCATCTTCTACATTAGAAGAAGCATTTTTGCATTGGTTTCTAAGTAGACCCGAGGTTACGAAACTAAAGTCTCCTTAGAATTTTTGAGGCGATAATACAAAAGACCACTTTCTTTGATCTTTTCCGATAAAGGATTACTACAATTAGGTGCTACAGGCCATTATCTGTTTCTTCCTTTTGAAAATATCCCAGACTGTTTTAGATTCGTACCTTTCAACATAGAATAGGAGATTTTTAATTTCGGATATTCCAAACGGTGTTGAATTTGTATCTTTTATCATGGGTGAGAGGTGTGTTAGGTAATAGGTTATTATCGATACCTTCTAATTTGGGTATTGCGTAAAGTGCGCTTCTTTTATGGGTAAAAAGAAAGAATGGGATCTGTTACCGAGGGTCATCATAAATGGGTTGTGAACAGTTATGTTTCGGCACAGCGCTAAAACAGCATCGATTTTTCCATTCTTATTCAAAATTGCATCGTGAAATATCCCTAAAACTTCTCTTATGCTAATTTTTGTTAAAATTTAGCATAAAAGCACTATTTTGAGAGTTTTAAATCTACGTTTTTCAATTATGCTAATTCCTATATTTTCAGGGGATCATCGGAGCGGATAACTCTGGCAAAACCTCACTCGTCCACCGATATCTCACCGGTACTTACAACGCTGAAGAGAGTCCTGAAGGTAGAATTTTTAAACATACTAATTTTGCGAAAGAAATGAAATTATTTGATGAGAATTAGCTAATTTTTGTTGAATTTTTGGATTAATAATAGGTAGTTGTTTTCGGTTTTCGGTAATCTTCTAAAAGTACGTAATTCGATCGTTTCCAAATGCTGTCGACCTCTTGACCTTTTATTTTGAAAATGGGAAATTTGGAGTACGGTTGAGTTATGATGGCAAAACAGTATTAGGTTACGTTTGAACACTGAATTGAATTGTTTTGGGAAGAAGGCGACAAAATTTGAAAATTCAAGAAAAACGATTTTTCAGGTGGCCGTTTCAAGAAGGAGACGGTGATTGATGGGCAAAGTCACTTGCTGTTGATCAGGGACGAAGGACACTCGCAAATTGATGTGCAGGTAAATTTCAAACAAGAAAAATGAGATTTGATCTTTTTATTTAAATTATACACCCCTTTTTGTTCATTCTACATCTATATTTATTTTCTTGATAGTTAATGAAAGTGATGAAAACATGAAACACACTTTTGTGCAAATTGAAATATTCAAATTATATATATTAATAGCCTTGAGTCTCACATAGTATCCATTTTCTTATGGAGAACAATATGAAAAGATTTTGAAAAATATCTTTAAAAAATCGATTTTTTCCAGTTTTGCCAATGGGCAGACGCGGTGATCTTCGTGTATAGCGTGACGTGCAAAACCTCGTTCGAGAAGGTCAAACTGCTCTATCGCGAAATGTCCAAGTACAGGCATCTCAATGATCTACCCCTACTTCTCGTCGGTACTAAAGTAAGACTCTTGACTTTTACAATTTTAAAAATTGAAAAGTATCGACCTATTGATTTTAAAAGATATTCTTGTTTTCACAAATTAGGGGAAATATTGATTTATCGATTTTTCCAGGACGACATTTCGGAGAAGAACCCACGCATGATCAGCGAAGACGAAGGAAAGCAGCTGGCTGGTCAGCTCAAACGATGCGCCTACTACGAGACTTGCGCAACTTACGGACTAAACGTCGAGCGAGTCTTCAAGGATGGTTAGTTTTTTTTTTCATTTCAAAAGATTTCCAATTAGCATTTTATGCAGTTTGTCGCGTTGTGAACGAACTTCAAAGTAAAATATCCTAATTAAAAATCGAATTTTGACCTAAAATTTTTGCTATTTTACATAGATGGCTGAATAATCATCGAGCCTGAAATTTCTCGTTCAAGAAACGCGTAAAATTGTCGTTGAACCATGCGATAATTTATGGTACATTTGGGATTTCCTCTCTCGTGGTTCCTCTAGGCTCTAAATTTCCCATTCGCCTTATTACCGATTCAGGCAAGGGGTGGTCAAACATGAATTCCACTTTCCTCGCATATCTAATAAGGGTAAATAGTAAGGGATATGAGAAAGATGGCAGAGAAAAGATGCTTTTCTTTTGTTCTCAATTTCCATGTTTTTTTTCCTTCTGTTCTATATTTTTTGTTCTAATTTTCCATACTATTTCTCTCGATTAGTTCTAGCTTCTTTTCCGTTTCTTCAATATCCTTTTATAGTTCTCTGGCTAGAGAAGACGAGAGATTATGGTAAATGAGAGGAAAGTACCAACCGGGTGACGCGTTTCGTTATTCTTATTTGACTCTACGAAAGCATATGGGGAGGTGAAAGGCAAGACTAGAAGATGGACGGGCATGATGCAATTTTCGCACGTCTCTCTCGGAATCTTTTACCTTTTCCCTTTAATTTTTGAGGGACACATGTTATTTTGTCTTTGCAAATTTTTATGGATAGGCTTGATGAAATTGTCAAGTGACATACGAGGGAGGTCGTTAGAATTTTTACCTTTCAGGTTTTATTTTTTTTGTGTAGATTTCAATGAGTTTTTAGAGTTGGATTAAAATTTTGAAGGTTGATTTTGATGATAACAGAACGGGCTAGAGAATAATGAAACATTGGGACAACGTTTCAGTCTTGTTACAATTTGAAAATTGATTTTGCAACCTTTTTATTTCGGTTAGTGCCGATATCTCCCAATTAGACTTTACAATGATTACCAATGACATACGGAAGAAGAAAAAAGAACAGAAAGTGGAGTTTTATGGCGCTCATCCACCCCCAAATGCTGTACAAATAGTCAGTCCATCTTTGCAATAAGAAATAACTCGTGACTTGGAGAGACGAAAAGATAATGCAACTTTTTCCTAATTTGGCAATCTCTAACCTAATGCTAAAAGAATAGAGCGACAAAACTGGCTAGCATATTGTCTCCTTTTGAAAACATAGGTCTTTATGAATAACCGTCCACCTATAAAAGGTGAAGCATACACATGAATCAGACCCAATTATTATTTTCTTTTGAAAATATGAGATTTTTTGTTGAAGTTTCGTCATTTTCAAAAAATCCGAATTTGTCACGAAAATAATGTTTTGTCTAGGAATTTTAGAAAAAATGGAGTTTTTGTTTTTATTTTGAAGGTGAAATTTTATCGTGAGTAGGTGGTGTACCGAATTATCTGATTTGTATCACATTGTCAATTTTATCACATGAGAGTTGGGTACCTTCTCTTTTCAAATGACTTTCGCTCGATGATTTTTCACCAAAATGACCAAAATCGGATTCTTTTTTCTCGGATTTTTGAGAAGGTGCGGCTAGTTTATCATCCTTAGGCAAATATTGTAGAAGGTGTGCAGTGCTTTTTGGAACGTCCTTAGAAATATTTTCCTAAAATTTTTGGGAGATAGATTTCAAGGAATTAGGCCAATTTGATCATTTTCAATATTTGTTAAAGATGTGATTCCGCTCACAAAATGTCACAAAAATCTATGATAAAGCTTAATTTTTTTCCTCCAACTTTATTTCGATTAGAAATCAGTGTGTCAGCGTGGTGATGATCATCTAAAAATCCATTCTTATCAAAAATTTTTGCAATATTTACCTTTATGACCCGCAACACCCAGTTTATGTATGGCCGCATAAAACTTCATCCAATTTTCTTACATGACGAAAACAATTTGCTCTGATCTAAAATCGCACAGGAAAAATACTTCATTCTCTCATTTTCCATGCTATTTCTAATATTCTCTAGTTTCTTTTCCGTCTCTGAGTTTCTTCTCCATTTTCCTCGTTTATAATTCTAACCGACCAATGTATGTTTGTCAACGTTTTTCCGCTTCTTTCCCATCTTTCGGAAACCCACAACGAAGCAGACCCGAACACGTACTTATTCCATTTCCTTCTTTCTTTCACTCTCTCCTCTTTCGTCTTTTCTCTCTAATTTTCAAATACTATTTCCTCTTTTCTCTTTCTTTCTCTCTTATTTCAAAAGCTATTTCTTTTACTATTTTTTCTTTCTTTTCATCTCCTTCATTTCATATACTATTTATTTCTTTCCCTCGCTTTGAGATATAAGCCTCACTTCCCTAACATTGCATTTCGACACTACACTAATATAACACGAACAGACGGTTTTCAGATTTAACCCAAATCGCATTTTTTTTTTAAATTTTATACCGAAGAGCCCCAATTCCACTAATTTTCAAAATTAACTGATCCTTCCACAATTTTTGTGAACTTCATCTGATTTTTAAAGCGAACTTCCTTCTACACTAACTAATCTTCAGACAATGACTAAAGCGTGAGTCATTGTTCTGGAACGTACTGATACTTGAGATCTTGAAAATCCTCAATTTCATTAGTGAAATCTGTTTTATGACTTTCTCTAACACCCGATTTTCTAGTTGTACCAAACTAGGATGTCGTTTTTTTCTGGACACTCGGGGCTTTAATTTTCAACCTAAGCCAGAAACTGTGACCATTTCCCTTAGAACCAGGGCCTAATTGTAATTCTAATTGGTTGTTGACCGGTTTTATGGTTTTTACTTT
>LIAE01006288.1:53875-155476 GCA_002287525.1 Diploscapter pachys | reverse complement strand
AATTGAAAATGAAGGCGGGGTTGAGGAGGCTTTGAGATTAATGATAACATTTTACGTCATTTGCGATTAATTTGATCATTTTGAGTCAATTTTTGATAAGAAATTATACAATTTGGCCTGATATCATTTTGAGCCAAATCCTGAGAAAATTTTGATTACTGCTAATATTTCTGATGATTTTGAAACAAATTATGATTTTTGATGAAAATGATAATTTATTGACTTTCAGCGTGCACGAAAATCCTCCAACAGCGTCTGCGTGTGTCGTTCGGCAATTCGACTCGAACACCCACGCCAACTACGCCTCTGTATTCCGACAAGCAAAGAGACTATCAGGTATGTTTCAGGAAATTATAAATTCCTAGATTATGGAAACAGAAACGATAGCCTTTTGTTTTCGGATGATTTATGAAAATTTTCCAAATCCTTTTTGGGCGTTGAATCAAATTATCGTTTTTATGAATTTTGGAACCAATCAATTTTCTAAATTTCAGGACACCCGCTATATGCCAGCCGCGAGTGGTACGATGTACGGGCCTGGTCAAGGAGGTGGGGCTTCCGGCCTGATGATGCAACCGTCGCACGGTTCTAGCCAAATGGGCGGATATCCGAAGAACGTGTACGGCACGCCGAGCGGACCTCGTGCAGTGTCGTCGGTGATTGTCGATGGACCTGGCTCGGTCTCGAGAAAGCCGCACGTCCAGACCAGGGAGAATAATGGTAAGGGAATTTTTGGGGCGCTAATTATTATCAGAGGAAAAAACAAAAAAATTAACACTGATATTAGGAATGAAAGTTAAAGAATTAGTTGAAGCGTAGATTAACTATCAAACCATTTTTTTTAAATTCACTCTGTAAATTGATGGCATTATAATTCTGAAACAAGATCAAATGATCAAAATCTCATGAAACATGCAATTTTCAACAAAAAAAACAAAACAAAACAAAATGACAAATAAATAACATTTTTAGGTCGCCCCGCTGACCGTTCGATCTCCGCGATGTTCCTGCCGAACCGAAACAACGCAAACAACCACCATCATCCGCAATATGCATCTGGATTTGACTACAGAGCGCTCTCTCCTTCGAGTAGCCAGAAGAGCGTCAATGTCATGACCAATGGTGGGTTTTTTTAAACTCTATTTTTCTTACAAAAATTGAGAAAGGTGAAAGAAGTTGAGGAGATAGGTTAGAATTTTCTCTTTTCATGAAGAAAAAGAGTAAATGAAGAATTTATAGCCCCAATTGGCGGTTAATTTTCCCCATTTTTGGCAAAATCACATAAATAGAAGATGATTTTTGAACATTGATTTGGCTTCGATAACTTGAGATTTACTTTTTTTTTTACTATTCACTAACTCCCCTACTACTACTATCCTGTTATCTTAAAATGTATGGCTTTCTCGAAACAAATGGATAGTTTTCTGGTTCTAAATCTCGAGTATGTCTGGTATCGGTTGCGGTTTTTCGCCATCTACGGCCATAAGATTGAGATCTTCAGGATTTGCATCATTATTTCGTGCGCATTTCATAGATTTGTAAGGAGTTAATTAGGCGGGGAAAGCCGTACGACAAGAGTGCGCATCTGTGTAGAGATTGAGAGGAAGACATAAAAGTTGTCCGTGAAACTGACCTCAATCGAATGAGGGAAAGAGGGTAGTTAATGAAAAGAAATAGTAAGGTAAGTTTTAGAGGAAAAAAGATTTAGAGAAAGTTAAAGATAGAGGTTATAGGAGAGGGAGAGAGATAAAGAAAAATAGAGGAAAGGTAAGATGAGAAAGGAGTTGGACTTGATTGTGTTTGATTGAGGGAGAAAAGTGAAGAAACAAGATAGAGCGAACAGTCGATGTGAAGTCCACTCTAACTATTGAATTCGCCTTTTCAAGCGGAGACTTGCAACCACCTTCCCCTTTCACAGTCAATCGAACAAGTGGTTGTCCCCTAAGGAATATTCTAATGTCAAAGGACTTACCATTTGGACTTTTATATACCAGACAGTTTTCTATTAACTATGCTTTGTTACGGAAGAGAGATTTTAGAGAAAAAACTAAAGGAGGCGAACTCTAATATACTAGACGTGTTCGATTGGCTATACTTTATTGTAGAAGAAGATTGATTTGAATTTTTTATGCCAAGAGGTTTTCACTTTCTGCGCCTTATTATGGGAAGTGTTTTTGAAAACGGTCATTTTTGGAGGAATGTTACAAGTAGCCAATTTTACATTTACTACGACTCACTACTTTGCAAAAGCTTGAAAAAACTCTTTTTCACTTTCGATTTTACTTTCTCTGGATTTTTCGTGATGTTTCAGGATGTTTCATAAATTTCCTGTAGTTCATAATTCTTGATAGATCACCAAACAGATTGCTTCAGTATCTTCAAATTTTACTAATCTAAGAATTTTCAGGAGCTCATTCTCGCTCGTCCGCGGCTCTTCTAGACAGTAGCGCATGTGAGGGCGTCAATTTGCTAGCAGGTATTATTTTCATTTTTTTCGATCCTAGGATAAAATAAAATCAGCCTTTTCTTTTTTTCTATTAATGCAATTTATATTCTAATTTAAGTGAACTTTTCATAAAATCTCAAATTTGCAGAGCCCGGTTAAAACTAATTTCGAATTAAAAATTTTAAGAAAATTGATTTCAGTCGGTCCGAACACCCTTTCATCTGGTCACGCCCCTTCGGATTACGGCAGCGCGATGACCTCTGCAAGCACGTCCCATCTGCCAACACCGTCATCCACTCCGAACACTCAAAGGAAGAACCGAAGGATATCGAATATTTTCGTGAGTTTTATGCCAATTTGCAATTTTATTAGGAAGGAAAAAATTACAAAAAAAATTATGAAAGTTAATTTTGAATTTATAAGTTGATTAGAATGTGCTTCAAAATAGGATATTTTGTCTATAACCAACGAAAATCAATTATTTTAACAAGGACTTTCAGCAGCGTCCGAAAGACCACGAGAGCGAGAGGAACAAGGCGATCGAGGCACTCAACCAGGGCGTCGGCAGGGTGATTCCCGTCAAGCAAGGCCTACTCTACAAAAAGAGCTCCAAATCGGCACTCAATAGGTCGGTTTCTGAAACTTTCAAAAGGAAATCGACTATTAGTTAACTCGATACTGACTACTATTTTTGGTGTGGAAAAATAGATTCTAGTACTTGAAAAGAATCAAGTCGAGAGTTCTTATTTTCAAAGATGTGATTTTCAGAGAATGGAAGAAAAAATACGTGTGCCTGTACAGCGACGGTCGCCTCAAATACTACCAGAATCTCAAGGAGTACATGGACAAAACCGTCCAGGGCAAAGAGGTTGCTTTTTCAATTTAGCTTATTTAAAAAAAATAATAATCGATTCAGGCAAAATAATCTAACAATGTAATTTACGTTCATAAAATATAAGGGGATTTTGGAGCATACATAATTTTATTTTCGAAGCATCTTTTACAATGAAGTCAATATTTTATACCTATTCTTTGACATTTTGTGAAACTTATTTCAAATTTCTACAAAAAATTCAGGTGTTCCTCGGTCTCGCTACGGTTAAAGTTTCCGGACGACAGCGGCCCCGTACCACTCAGAGAAACAACAATTCTACGAACGGCAATTCTTCGGGTACCATTTTTCATCATTTTTAAAACTTAGGATTTTGAAGGATTACCTTGAGTCTCAATTAATTTTTTGAAATGTTCCTTTCTTGGAACAAGTGCGGTTTACAATGAGCCGATTTTTAATTAAAGTTGTCTCTAATGAAAGCTCTAGAAATCGGTTTTAGCTGTAATTAAGGTTGAACTTCGAGCTCGAAATATAAATTATTCGGATTTTAGGAAGCATGAACGGCTCAACCGGGGGAGGAGGTTCGGGATCTTCGAGCATGGCTGCGAGCATGAACGCAGATGAACAGGGAGGCTCGGGCATCGGAAACAGCATTCATTCGGGTGAGAATTCAAACGACGTTAAATTACAGCTTATGCAAATCTGTATGATTTTAAATTACAGTTTAGCCTCGAAACTTTCAACTTAAAATTCAATTTATCATTTTTCTAAAGTTACATCAAAATGACATTAATTCCAGGAAGCGTCACGACGCTGGGTTCCATGATGTCGACCAGCACTTTGGGCACAAACAACGGAACGCCAATGCTCAAGAGCTACGAAGCCAGGAAAAGTGATGCGGGTAGGTTTCATTATTGTTTGAAATATCACTGGCATTATGGGTCTTTAATTCACTTATGAATGTGGCTTTATATATTTGTAAAAAATTTTAAACCGATGAAAAATAATCTCTAATAAGATTCGTAAATTATGAATTTCTTGAGATACTTTTCAAGGGCTCTGCTAAGCATATATTAAAATGAGGAGAAAGCCAATGTTCATCATTTAGTTTAGTTATATAAATCTGGTCAGATTTCTAAAAATGATAAAACTATTATCTCATTTTGAGGAGTTGGGTGTTCTGGCGAAGGCACTTCTGGAGGCGGTTCGGACGACGCAAAGGACACTCCTTCAACCACCCCTGTGGTCCCCCAGACAGTGGCTGGAAGTGGCAAGAAGAGAAGAGGCACTCACAAGCGACTCGGATCGAGCGGCAAGAACGGACAAGATGAAGACGATGAGTGCTTCGAGGTAATTCAGAAGGATAATTCGAGCCATTTACAACAGAGACCATTGTTTTCATTTGGAAGATGAAAATTAACGTTTTTGGCATTTTCAGAGACGATTAGAAATGGCTTTATTACTTTTGTTAAATACATCCTCCTGAAACATAGATAAGATTTTCTCTGAAAAATTCGGTACTGAAACGTATGAAATAACTTTTTTAATTGAAAAAATAGATTTTAGGTAAATGTGAAGTATTTTTGAGAAAAAAAAAAGACTAAATAAATATATTTGAGATCATCACGCACACCCAGCAGCGCTGGGAGTTCTGCGCTGCATCTGCGGATGAAAGGGACGAGTGGGTGGCCGCGATCGAGGCGCAGATCGAAAAGGCACTCCAGATGCAGATGAGCGGACCTACCAGCAGGACCACGGGCAATAAGGATCAGGTTGGGAGAATTTGAAATTTGAAAAGAAAAACGGATGATCAAACAACCCACTATTAAAAGAGTTTCCTACGATTCGTTTTGAAACATAAGTGACGTGAATTTGAGAAGATTGAAATTGTCTACTATGTTTACGAGTATTCTCGCTCGTACTCTACTGACCTTTCACTCCTTAAAACCTATGGTTAATTTGAAAATTACATCGAATTTTTAAATTGTAAAATATTTTCGTTGGTTTAAACTTCATACGAATTTGAAAGAAATAACATGTTATACCAAAAGATCCATAAGTATATTTCTTGAAACCTACAAAATGCTTTTTCAAACAATAAAGGAAAGGAATTTTCCAGGTGCAAGCCATCCGACTACTTCCCGGCAACCAGCACTGTGCGGACTGCGGCATGGAGAACCCGAATTGGGCGAGTCTCAACCTCGGCACGCTCATTTGCATCGAGTGCTCCGGCATTCACAGGAATTTGGGATCGCATATTTCGAGGTTAGTTATTTTTTTTTTTAGAAAATAAAATTTTTTTTATCGAAAGCATTTCATAGTCTTAAAAATTGCTTAAAAATAGAAATTTAAACATTTTCATGAAGAAAATTAAGTAAAATTTTTGCTATTTCCCATGGAAAATAATATTTAGTTTAAAAAGATTCCTTATATAATTATTTTGAAAAACGAATTGAAAATAAAATTTTAAAAGGGGAAAATCAGCTTTTGAAAAGGGTAAATTTGAATTTTCAGGGTGAGGTCTTTGGAACTCGATGATTGGCCGGTGGAATTCCTGGCCGTGATGCGGGAACTCGGAAATGAAACTGCCAACAAGCTCTGGGAACACAACGCTCCCAAGGACAAGAAGCCTTCTCCGAATAGTTCGAGGTTGGCGTTTTGATCTGTTTCAAATATTTCAAAAATGCTTTTGATGTGTTTCAAAGTTTTGAAAAGTTGAAAGTACCGAGTGTATTTTGATTTAGATCAAAATTTTCTATTAACGCAATAAGAACATACGAAGAAGAGGTAATAATAATGAATTCATGAAGTTTTTAATTTCAGAGACGCGAAAGAGGCGTGGATTCGAGCGAAGTACGAGGCAAAGAGGTATCTGCCCCCTCTGCGAGTGGACGAGACCGTCTCGAGCCAGCTCGTCGCTGCCGTCATTGCCAGAGATGTGGCTGCTACGTCGCTACTTCTAGCTAGGTTAATTTTAACGAACGTTATTTGAAACTGAAAATGCCCCTTATTCAATGAAATTGGTAGAGTAGGAATTCGAGTAAGAATGATGAAAACATTTATCTTTATCGTTCTTACCATAAATACTTGGAATACGCTACGTCTTGACGTCTCCCAAAGCGTGTTCTCTTGAATTTTGTCTAATTTTACTTTTAAAAATATAAATTTTAGAACTATTCACATTTTTCATTTAAAAAAAACTAATTGAAAGAAACGTGTGTCATCAGACAATTTATCTTGTTCAACAAACTTTATCGAAAAGAGAAATTCCCACCTTTTAATTGTTGATTTGCAGAGCGACCCCCGAAGACGTGAACGCGCCCGTCTCGCAGAAAGACCAACGCACCCCACTCCATCTGGCCTGCTCCAATGGAAGTCTGGAAATTCTCCAACTCTTATTCTGGAACAACGCCGACATCCGTGCACTCGATGAGCAAGGTCGCTCCTGCCTCTGGTACGCTCACAACAGCGGATTCCAGGAGGGCGTTGAGGTAAACAAATTCTCGAAAATTTCTAACTTTTAAGAATGACATATCATTTCTATTAAAAACAATAACAAAATTTAATGTGAATAAAATTTCAGGTTCTCATAGCAGCCGGTCTCCCTACGGATTACGGTATGCCTCCGGCTCCGCCTCCTGCCGCATCGACATCGAACCTCACCGGACACTCGATACCTGAGGTAAGGAATAAAATTGGTTTCGAATTCAAAAGTGATTCTTTCTACAAAAATACCGACGAAATCAATAAATATTGATCTTCAAAAAATCAACGGTTTTTCTTCAGAACGCAATCCTCGGCTCGATGGCCTCTCGTGACTATTCGTATATTTCGCCCGGTCCCCAGGAAATGGCCACGTTTTCTGCGACTTCAGCCAGATTCCGACCGAACCAGGGACAAATGTCTCAGTCCCAGAACGTGCCCAATCCCGCCCCGACACGTAAAACCCAGCAACAACAAAACCAACAATTCGAGACCCTCCCCGCCAGTGTGATATAACCAAGTGGACTCATTCAACCTGCCAAAACAACAAGCGCGTCATAGGTTTTGCCAAACTGATTACTTTCACAGAAAAATTATAGTTTTTGCAAAAAAATTTCAAAGTTTTATGAGACCACGAACTTGCAACTTGTCAAAAATGTATGAATAATTTGTCTTTGATTATCGAAATTTAGAAGAATTATCATATTTTCGTGGTGCTTTATTCTATCGATGTCTTTGCCCCACAAATGTACAATTTCTGCGTATTTTTTGAAGATTTGAAGTGGGGTTTTTCTAAAAGTTTAAAAAACTACTTTATTTCAAAAATTTCTGAATATCACTATCATTTATCACTTGATTATGATTTTTGGAAGGTTCGGCCTTTCGAAAGAGAAAGAAGTCCGATTTTCAAATGTTCTCTGAGAAGGTGGTGAACTTTCCAAAAATGCCTCTATTATCATCAATCCTCTATTTATAGAATACAAAATTATCGCGATTTTCCAACCTATTCATTGATCAAAGTGTTTCAAATTGGGGTTTATGGGGCTGAAAATTCCAATATTAAAAAGTGAACATTTTTGAATTTTCAACTCCCAAAAACCCCCTCTAAATAATGATGATCTCATGACAATCCTACTATCAACAAACAAATTCGCATAAGAATCCTGTAATAAAGAAGTGAATATAATTGAAGCTCTTGATTATATGCTAATTTTTGGAATGCAGTAAATTTTATTAATCGAAATAAACTTCAATTCAACCGGGAATGGAATCCATTCTGAAGAAGGGATAGCGGGAATTGAGTTTCATTCAACGGAATAGAATGACCCTGCCTTCTAAAATTTATCAGTGTTACCTTTATTTTTTATTTTTTCATACTGTAAAATCAAATTCGTAATTTTCACCAAAATTTGCATATTTAAAAAAATTTATTCAAAAGAAAAAGTAACTCAGGAATTTCCAATCAATTCCTAATCATCCGAGTGGCCAAGTTAGGTATCAAAATAATTAATTCACAAGAAATTATCACCGAAAATCTGAACACTTTCAAAGGCTAGAAACGTTATCACAAAACAAAGAAAATGGATGAAAAAAATGGAAGTAGAGAAAAATAATGAAGTAAAGAAAAGAATAAAAGAAAAAAAACATGAAAAACGAAAGATGAGATCATTTGCGTTTTGTCGACATGTGGCAGCTCATTTCCTCCAAATATTCTGCAACTCGCTTCTTTGTTGGGGCCCTGTATGCGATTTCCTGTTCGAAAGACGTCATTTCCCTGTAGACGGCGTCTCTTCTTTCCGCGTCTTTCTTCCTCAAAGGTCTAGTTGGCATGCCATTCTGTAAATAAAATCGTTGACAAATTCAGGAATGGCCTTGCATCCGGCACAGACATAAGTCGGGACATCCTTGTACTTCGCTGGAAGGCGAACTCATAGACCTGGTCAGTTCCCGGAATCCTGAACTGATAGATCGGGTGTTTTCCTCCCTTGGACGGCAATTCAACGGCTGGGAACGACGACGAACTGCGACGAAAGGGAGAAGAAAGAAGAGAGTTTGGAAGAGAAAAGAGAGATTGGTCCTGATGAGGACCGTTGGGATACATAGGATCGAAATCGCCCTGAGGCAAGTAAGTAGGAGAAGAGGAAGGAGACTGCATGATATCAGTGACAATCAAAAGGTTAGAGATGACTTTTGTATGGCCACTTTGCTTCTTTGGACTTCTATTATCACTACACTATCTTTCTCTCCTCTTCACTCTCTCGCCTAATGGGCAATTATCGATAATTGGTAAATTAACTAGTGGTATTGAGAAAAAAGAAAGAAAGAGGAAGGATAAAAAGATGAGCGATAAAGGGAAAGAATGAAGAGATTTAGAGAAAAAGAGCTACAAAAATACAGTAGTCTTATTATAATTTATTTGCTAAGAGCTTACAAAGTAACAAATTCACAAGATGGGCTTTTATTCGAGTACCTATCAACGTAGAGAATGTGATGAAATAACGTACCATCACCTTGGGGGCAGTTTTGTCAATCTTCGTCTCTGCTAACCGTCCCGAGTCACATCATGTTGAGTATAGTAATGATAATTCGATTCACAAATTCGTAAAAATAAAAATTCTAAAAAAAAAAGATAAAAATCGTCGAGTCGTAGTTATCGTAGTTAATATTCTAACGTCGCGACATTTCCTTTAAATGCATTATTATCTTTTCCTACGAGACCATCTTTCAACGCGTCGCAGTTATTCCATGGCTATTTACCGGTTTTTGAACTCAAATGATCATTTTAGTCAGAGCCATGTATGATTCCAATCATATTTTGCCCGCAAAATATATGTTCTTTCATCATTTTTAGAGTACTAATCAAAATGCTGCACATAAAATGACGACGCAGCATATGTAACACTTTCAAGACGCCATTTCTACAATGCATTTGTAGTTAGGATCATATTATTCATAAATTGTGATTTCTTGTCTGGTATGAAATCGTTTCAGGCTTTTGGTGCGCAGTGATCGCTCCCCCCAGAATCATAGTGAAAATACTTTTGGTGCGTTCGAACATACACCCATCGATTTAATCTTCCAGAGGAAAAAATCTCAAATTTTGCAAAATCTTTGAAACATCCGTGATCAATGAAAATTTTCTAAAATCACCCCAAATCTCGTCGAGAAAAAACGTCTAATCCCGAGTGACGAATAATGTTCTAATACACTTGAAATTTTACGAAAAAAAACTAAAAATTGATATCAATGAATAAAAAATTCCGTAAAAATCTATAAAATTTTCAGTAGGCGGTATTTTATTGCGTTTTCGCCAGACTGAGATTTGCCGCTTTGGTGAGTCTATGTCTCTGCTTCTACTTCTTCTGATTCTGAGTAGAGTTGTTCTGCTTGCCGATACCAGTTCGGGTGCTGGTGGGCGGGGTCTGACTTGGCGCATTTTGAGGGGCTTGATTTTCGGGTTTCGGTGCCTGATTAGCGGGTGGCTGTTGCGCGGACGGATTCTGGTCAGAGGGTGCATTTTCCGACGACCCCGACTTCTGCGCGGACTGAAAAAGCGATTTTTTGAATTTGTATTTCTTTTAGCAACTTTAAGCCTACCGGCACCCCACTGATCTTCGCCTTCTCCTGGGCCATCTTCTCGTGCATCTGCCTCACAGGAATATCTGTGAACAACGTCTGATGCACTGTGAACTCCTTGCTCACGAGGTGCGACGACTGAAAATCGACTACTTTTTCAGGAAAAAAATCCAGGCATTTTTCTGATGCTTTAACATAGACCTCTCACTAGAGATAATTTTCAACAATACATGGCTAGTGGTTTCAAAAATGAATTATTCTGGTTTGTATGACATGCAATGGTAAATTTTTCGAACAAATATTCAGGCAGATCTTACTAATGGTATTGTCGAAGGTTTATTCAAGCTTGCCTCTAATTTTTAGAAACACTTCTCTTGACAAACCTCGTTGATAGTGTTGTGGAGTCGGTTGAGGGCCTCGGCCCACTTGTCGAGTCGATTGAGGGTTGTCGGCGGCCGACTGAACGAGACGATGCGCGACGGACGGTGGATCCACAAAAATGCACATTTTTAGGTTTGCTTGAAAATTCGTGCGTTTTTTATGTTCGATTTATTTTTTCCCAAAAACGAGCCTGCCCGGTGGTACTCTTCTCAACTGCGATTTTGCACACGAAATCCTCGGAGTCCTGGAAAACAATATTTAGTGAAGAAAGGTACAAAACTGACACCATTATTCATAGAAAAATAGCGATTTCGGATTTATTTGAAATCTATCTTCCAAGAAATGGATCATGGTTTAAAAAAGTATGAATCACGTTTATCACTTTTGAAAAGTAATAAAATATATGGAATTTCTTTGGAACTTATTTCAAATTTTTCAGATTTTAAAATTTTCGAATTTAAACTCACATCGAGTTTCATCTCGAGCAGGTTGGCGATGCGATCGAGCGTGATGCGTGAGTAGTACTTCGACATCACGCGCATGTTCTGCAAAAAAACAATATTTATCGGTTTATTGATTTCTCCAAGAATTATTTCTGCCGATTTTCAAATTCTATCCT
Organism: Diploscapter pachys; assembly: GCA_002287525.1. Taxonomy (NCBI): domain Eukaryota; kingdom Metazoa; phylum Nematoda; class Chromadorea; order Rhabditida; family Rhabditidae; genus Diploscapter; species Diploscapter pachys. The sequence goes on along the minus strand of LIAE01006288.1, from coordinate 144,139 downwards.
TCGTCATATAATAAGATTTTAGTCTCAAAATTTGAACATTATACCATTTTTCAATGTATTTTTGGATGATGTGATAAAGGATTAAAAGCCATTCCACGAACAACTGTCAAAGGGGTCCGGACAATTGCAAAAGTATCTCGGAACTGAACCAAACCCATATGGACGGGTACACCCATGGGCCCTAACCACAAAAATGGGAAGACCAGGCCTCGTCCCCAAAAATGGGCGGGGCTAGGTTGAGGGTCAAAGTTGGGAATTTTGATACTTTGACTGACAATACGAGGTACAGAGAAAACTTTTTTGATATAATCGATTTTCGAAAAATAAACCACATCATGATGGTCAGCGTGAAAAACTGAACAAAATATGTGAAAATCAGCCCTATTTGCAGACCCCTGTTTATATCGACTTTGTTCCTTACTGATATTCACTCTTAAATGATAAGCCATGTTTAGGAACCAGTTTAGTCTGATAAAAACTGCGAAGCAGCAATTTAGTAGTTCCATTCTCCTTTCTTCAATGACCAATTTCAAACTCGTTAATTGCAGACTTTCTCATTCAATCAATACTCTTTTACTAGTTCCATTTCGAAATAATACTATGCTGATTGTTTAGATCTCTTAACAAAGATGTTAGCCAATTTACCAGACGGCATTATATTGTCGATCTGTCAATATCCGGAATTCAAAGACCTGGGACAATTGGCCTGGACTAACAAGCGAATGATGCAAATAATCAGGAAATATCTGCCGATGGCGTTCGAAAGGAAAACTTTATTCTATTGTAGGAAAATATTTCTTGTACGAGAGAAAATTGATTTTAGTATTTAGTATCTTGTTATAACAAAAAGGATATTGACGAAGGAAGAATTTATCTATTTGATTCGCATACTAATTCTGTTGAGCAGATTACGAAATTTGCTAATTATTTATGGCCATGGGAAGTAGCAACTGCAAAAGATAAAGTCGATTATTTTATTTGGAATTGCCAATTTTATAATTTTAGATTTTTGGAATTAATGAAAATAAAAAGTCATTTGAAATATTTGATTTGAATATTCGGCAAGTTTCAAGAGGTCTTATCAACAAATCCATGAATGATCGATTCAAAGAATTTTACAGGTCCAGATCCTCCTGAATGGCGTTTTGCTGCATCTGTGGCTTACTTCAAAGACAAATTATATTATTTGGGTGGAGTGGATCCCAAAACAAACGAAGATACGAGTCGAGTTAATGTAAGAAGATCAAATGAAAATCTATGAAATAATAATTTATTCAGATTTTAATAGATGGAAAATGGCAAACAGGACCTACATTTCCTTTTCCACTTTATCTTGCTCTAACAATAACATGTGATGAAATTTTATACGGTCACATTATAGCATATTCATTATTGTAATTATGGATATTCAGTTATTGATGGAGAAAATAGCCAAAAGATATATCGATTATCAGACGATGAACGGGAATGGAAAGAAATTGGAGGGATTCCAGAAAGACGAATTCATTTCGGAGTTGCATCGTTAAATGGAAGAATTTACATAACTGGAGGATATAAGTCGTTAATTTTTCATGATAACTAATGTATCATTATATATTTAGTGGTGATAATATATTTAAATCCTGTTTGTGTTTCGATCCTTCCGCCCCCGTTGACAGTCGAATTTCTAGAATCGCAGATATGAACTATGCAAGATTTCATCATTCTCTCATTGTCGCTAACGGGAAATTGTATGCAATCGGAGGAGAGTGAGCTGAGATTTAGCATATCTTTATACGAAATATTTGTTAACTTGAATTTCAGATTTGATGAAGATTTTTGTAATTCAATTGAAGAATACGATTTACAAACGAATGAATGGAAAGAAGTCGGAAAAATGAACATAGAATAAAGCTTGATTATAATAATCTCAGATTTCATATAGAAATTCCATTCAATAAAATGTTAAGTAATAATAATAATCTAATTTTAATGCACATGATACAGACAACTCTCGAAGACATCCAAAAGTAATGAGGAATAATTGATAGCATATCGAAAACTGATCAACTTATGTTAACACACCTCTCGAAAATATCCACTCTGCCCGGTTATTCAGGGAAAATCAAAAAATTTCTTCAGAATATAGCAGTTGGAGAGCAATACTTCATTTTTGCTTCTTAGAGTACCGTGCTATCACTTTACCATGCTACTATATGAATCCATGGTATACCATCCAGATTATGCTCGAATGGTATGGATATTGTAGGATTTTTCTCAAAATTTTTAAACTTCTGGTTAGAGATATAAAATTGTGAAGGAAATATTATGGCGGGTAGATCGCAGAGCAATCTTGACTTGAGTCCTCTCTAGGTCTGTGCGTCCTTAAACACCCGGTAAAGTGACCGACATCATCATTTCATCTACTTCTGTGATGCCTGCTTAATGATCTTTCAAAGCTGATCAGCATAACATAAGTTTATGAAGTTCAGAACTTTTTTTCCCCAATCTAGATCCCGTTCAATTCCACGTCATTCGGACTTGCTAGACTACGATCATAAATGTGAAGACAATTTTAACCCAAAGGCTTTTTGAAAGTGGTCACGACACACCTCCAAAATCACCTGTATAATCAATGAAGGAAGAAATAGTTCATGAAAGGATACAGAAAATACCGAGTAAGTGACCCAAAGATCCACTTGTCAAATTCTTTATCCTTCTCATTCAGTTCTCAATTCTCGTCATCCATAGTCATTTTTCCTTTTCTTCCTCACTTGTTTTTAGTTTCAATTTGTATATTCCGAATCTCAACTTGATATGTCGTCTAAATAGGATTATATTCACTTCTAAATCATTAATTGCAGACTTTCTCATTCAATCAATACTCTTTTACTATCTCCATTTTGAAATATTACTATGGTGATTGTTTAGGTCTCTTAACAAAGATGTTAGCCAATTTACCAGTCGAAATGATATTGTTGGTCTGCCAATATCCCGAATTCAAAGATCTGGGACAATTGGCCTGGACTAACAAACGGATGATGCAAATAATCAGGAAATATCTGCCGAAAGCGCTCGAGAGGAAAACTTTATTCTATTGTAGGAAAATAGTTCTTGTACGAGAGAAAATTAATTTTAGTATTTAGTATCTTGTTATAACAAAAAGAATATTGACGAAGGAAGAATTTATCTGTTTAATTCACATGCTAATTCTGTTGAGCAGATTACGAAATTTGCTAATTATTTATGGCCATGGAAAGTAACAACCACAAAAGATAAAGTAGATTATTTTATTTGGAATTGCCAATTTTATAAATTTTAGATTTTCGCAATTAATTATGATAAAAAATCGTTTGAAATATTCGATCTGAATACTCGACAAATCACTAGAGGTTATTTTACAAATAGCCAATAGATTGGTTTTATTTTTTTGCATTCTTTGCAGGTCCAGACCCTCCTGAATGGCGTAGATTTGCATCTACCGCTTATTACAAAAACAAATTGTATTATTTGGGTGGAGGCACGAGTCGCGTTTATGAAGGCACGAATCGAGTTGATGTAAGAAAATCGAATGAAAGTCCATGAAATAACTTATTCAGGTTTTAATAGATGGAAAATGGCAAACAGGACCTGCTTTTCTTCATCCAATTAGTTCGGTTCAAACAATAACATGCGATGGAATTTTATACGGTCACATTATAACATATTCATTATTGTAATTATGGATATTCAGTTATTTATGGATATGATAGTAAAAATATATATCGATTATCAGACGATGAACGGGAATGGATTAAAATCAGAGGGATTCCAGAAAGACGAAATTATTTCGGAGTTGCATCGTTAAATGGAAGAATTTACATAACTGGAGGACGAGGGTCGTTAATTTTGTATGATAAATAATGTATCATTATATATTTAGGGATCGTGAAGTATTAAAATCCTGTCTGTGTTTCGACCCCTCAGCTCCAATTTACAGTCAATTTTCTCGAATCGCTGATATGAATTACGCGAGATATCGTCACTCCCTTGTTACTGCGAATGGAAAATTGTATGCAATCGGAGGGTGAGCTGAGATTTTGCATATCTTTATACGAAATATGTTAACTTAGATTTCGAAATTTTTATTTTAGAATTTTTCGTAGTTCAATCGAGGAATACGATCCACAAACGAATAAATGGCGTGAAGTCGGAAAAATGAACATAGAATAAAGTTTGTTGATATGATTATCATTAATTTCATCTAAAATTATTCTTTCAATAAAATATGAAACAAGAATTTAATTTCAATGCACATGATACAGACAACTCTCGAAGACATCCGAAAGTAATGAGGAATAATTGATAGCATATTGAAAACTGATCAACTTATGTTAACACGCTTCTCGAAAATATCCACTCTGAAGTGTTATTCTGGAAAAATCTTTTCGGGATATAGCAGTTGAAGGGCAATACTTCATTTTTGCTTCCTAGAGTATCGTGCTACCATTTTATCATTTTACCATATGAGTCTATGGTATACCACCCAAACGGTGTTCGAGTGGTATGCTATAAGAATGGGTATCAATCGACTCGAAATTGACGGGAGATTAATATTCGAATCAATTTCTACCAAATAAAGCAAGTGGTTGACCCTCTAAAATTTATATATTTTTAGAAAGTACATTCCATGATTATGTTCATCCTTTTAAATTTTTTTCGAAAATCTTTTATATCAAAAAACGTTTTCTTTGTACCTCCTGTTTACAGTCAAATCGTTAAAACTCTCAACTTTGATTCCCATCTAGTCCCGCCTACTTTAGGGGGCGGGGCCTGGTCTCCCCATTTTTGTGGTTAGGGCCCATGGGTGTACCCGTCCATATGGGTTTGGTTCGGGTCCAGGATACTTTTGCAATTGTCCGGACCCCCTTTGACAATTGTTCCATTTATTTGTGGAATGGCTCTTAAAAGTATTTTTGATTTTCGAAGTTTTCCTACCCATTTTAGTCTATCTTATCGTGTGATGAGATTTCTTGATTTTGTCAAATATTTAAAAAGAAAACAAAAAACAAACGTGTTCAGCGACTCGCGTCTTGAAAGTGGTCCATCGCGCAGTGCCCTCGTCGTTGTTGGCGAATACGCGCACGCCCTTTCCCTCGGCTGAATCCTGCAAAAAAATTGAAATTTTTAGAAAATAAAACAAGAAATGGAAAATTTCCAACTTTTCACTTGATTTGAATAGGTTTCAAAATCACATCAAATTTGATAGTTCTTCGAAAATTCAATTTTTGCATTGTACTTTGTTCAAGTATAACTTCAAACATTATCAAATCGACTAGGTTTCAAAGAATTTGAAATTTAGAATTCATTTCTGTATGATAATTCTTGAGCTTTTAATAATCCACTTTAAAGCATTCAAAATTAAGAAAAAAACATTGAAAATGAACCTGGAAAAGCAGCGCCTCGTAGTTGGTCTTGATGTCGTTGTTCCACGAGATCAGCTCATCCGCCAGGAATTTCGTCACCAACTTCTAAATTCAAGCATTTTTGCAAAACTTTAAAACTTCAAAAATCCTAAGGAAATAATAGGTTTCAGAATGTTCAAAATATAAGATGATTTTATTTCAAAATCATATGTCTTGTACTCCGATTCGTAGTATCAAATAAATTCTTGGCCCAATAATGGCAAGAAAATAGGCTCGGCTTCTTAACTGATTTTGCTAGTTTTTAAAGAAATTTATGCGGAAATCCTGCAATTTAAAAGTCCTAGCTCCGACTATTATCGATTCTTTCAACCTGCCTTATATTCAGGTTCGTAGTCCAATTCCCCGATGAGCCAGTGGATCTGTGCGATCTGCTCTGGCGAGTGCGCGGAGAGCAAGCAATAGAGCGTCGAGGCGCGCAGCACCTCCAAATAGAAACCTTTAATTTGAGCTTTTTTCCTCTATATCAGCATTTTAATTTTAAGTAGTTTTGAGTTGTTAACAAAAGTTGTTGCAATTTTTGTTCGATTTTTGATGAGCCAACCGAAGTCGCCTGTTCCTTCGAGTTCGCCAGAATCGGAGTTTCGTAGAGGCATCTGGAATATATTCATTTGTTCAACTTGTGCTAAAATTCATTTTGATGAAGAAACATATCAAGGAAAAGAAGTAGCGAGATCTTTGAATGATAATTCTCAAAATTTCTAAGGTTTGAAGTTCTTTTTTCCTTTAAATTCTAAAAAAGTTCTCCCTGACCTGTAATGACGACTGACTTCCGCGTGCTCGTTGAGCACCTGGCCGATTTTGATAAGCAGCATGTAGTAGATCACTTTCAGGGCTTGCACCTTAAGCATTTGGACAACTTTTGAAAATTTCAATGTTTCTCCTCAACCCTTCTCACTAAATTCGACGAAATTCCCATAGGCTTTCTTCAACTTTTTTTTTTCTTTAGGTTTCGTAATCTTTCCAAAGAAAAAATTCTAAATTTCAAGAAACATGTGTTCGACTAGTCAAGATCTCAAGATATTAGAATTTTTTTACTTTATAATTTTCTTTTATGAAAATGTTTGCGACTAACCGATGTGCTCTCGTGATGTGTGTCGAAGTACCTGGTGGAGACCTTCTTGGAGATGACCGCTGCTCGCGTCACGTCGCCGATCGCCAATGCCATTCGAATCTGCTCGCACAGGAAACGGATCTGAAAGAAAATCGATATTTTTCAAAATCTATCTATGTTTCAAATTGTTTATAAATAAATATTCTTTATAATTCGCAATAATGTTACCTTCCGGATGATTTTATTTCCAACGAGATAAAAGCTGTTTCAAGGTTTAGTGATTCAAACTTTCAAAGATTGAGAGCTACTGGGATGATTTTATGTGTATATTTTTTAAACATTTTAAGAATCGTCCCAAGAAGTCTCAACAATTTCGTAGTTAATTTTCAGAATAAAGAAAAAAACATTGGTTCTCACCCTTTCCTTGATCTCCATGGTGGAGTAGGTTTCAACGTGCAACTCGAGCATCATCTGTGCGGCCTCTTGCTTCTTGCCCTCCTTCCATTTTCTGTCCGCCACCATCTGCGTCAAACGGGCGCGCTCCACTTCCACGTAGATCTGGAAAATCACTAAATTAGTTTTCAGTACTTTCTTTTTTTATAAACCTCCAAACGAAGGACATGATCCCATTGCTAAAAAATGTTTTCAATCTAGTTAAATTGGCATTTGAAATTCACTTCCGCAATTCTTCATTATCTTCAGAGGTAAAAACGAAGAAAATTGAAACAATTGCTTGCGTATCTTTCAAGGAAATATCTTTTGATTAAATCAACGATGGTAGTGCATTTCAATAATTATATCATTTTCAAACAAAAATCAAACCTTATCTGAAGCACCTTTAATTTAAAATTATATATGTTTCACAAAACTACGAATTCCAGCATCATTTCTACTGACTAATTTCAAGGATTTTCTGCTAATAAAAAATTTCAATTTATCTCGAAAAGATCAACCTTATTAGCAGTGGCGATGCGGAGTGTGTCGATGAGGCGGAACTTGGTCTCCTCGTCCGGCGTCTTGTCGATCAGGGCGAATGCAGCGCGAATCTGAAATTTGTAAAAATCAATCATTTTGACACAATTTTCAAGTTTTTTTCGAGGTTCACGATTTCCAAAAGAAGAAAATGGATAAATAAATTGCACGATTTTGGAAAAATTTTAATTGTGATTTTTTTCTCAATTTTTCAGAAAAGGAAAAATGCCCACCATTTTAGCGAGCGCCAACTTGATGGCGAGTCGCTTTTTGACGAGGGCGAGGATCATGTCGCACAGCATCGTCCAGTTGCCCGTCAAGTGGCACATCCCCACCTAAAAGTTGACGTCATAAATCAAAGATATGAAAGAGCGATGGCATTTAATTTATAAGAATGGCGTCATGACGTCTTAAAAGCGTAAAATTTTTAAATAATGCCATCAAAAATAATATCTTACAATCTTGGTCTGGATGCGCGCGTTGTTCTTCCAGTCGTACGACAGACGCGTCTTCTTCTCCCACGGCACCAGCGCGTCGATCGCCCCTTGCAGGTTGTTTTCCTGGAAAAATAGATAGATTTTAGAAAAAGACCAGAAACGATATTTCGGTAAAATAAATCATTATTAAAAGATTATTTTTTGGAAGGAGCACTTTTAAAGGATCATTTTTAGAAGGAAGAACAAGAATAATATTTGAGAAAAAGATCAAAAATGAACAATTTCAAGAAAAAGACGATTTCTCTTGAAGAAAAGCGAGGAAAGTTCCATATTTAGAGATATTCTTTTCATAAGGGATTCAAAATGGTCAATTTCAAGATAATAGATCATTTTGATCGGTCTCTTCTGTTTTCTCTGACCAACCTTGAGCAGTTTCTCGGCGACAGACACGGCAGCATCGACCTCCTTCGTGTAGTCCACGTCCGTCTTCACTAGTCGACCATCGTTTGCCTGGAAAACGAGAAATTAATAATGTTAGGAAACTCTAAAAGTCGACTCTATCACGAATTATTGAATTTTTAACGAATATCAAAAATTTATTTTAAAAAGTGATATTTTTGACGAGTATAAATCAGATATGAAGATCAGGATCATTTGGCTTCAGAAATGTACGAATTTGAAGTAGCTTTGAAGCGTATTTAAAGCAGGAAGTCAAGAAAATTGGAAAAAATAAAAGAAGAGGTCCCTTGTAGTTATCACCATCCAATTCTGATAAATAGTATGAAGAAAAGAGAGTGATAACAACAAGGGGCTAAAAATTCACGAATTTTCAATTGTTTCGAATCGCACTTTGCTGGCGAGATGGTTAACGAGCTCCTTGTCGATTTTCTGCCCGGCCTCAACGGGGTCGACGACGGCCGCCTCGCGATTCTCCATTTTTTCGGAAACTCTTCAACTAATCAGTAAAACCCCGCAAAATCAACCAAGCCCGATCGATATCCGCTAAAATGGGAACGAATTAACCAACGACAAGTTTTTTAAGAGCGCGCAAAAACAGACAAAGATAGGGATTTTGGTAATTTTTTAAATTGCGTAATAATTGGGCAAATAAAGACCTCTTTGAGGAAAATGCAGCAAAAAATTCGAAGATTTTTGAAAAGTGATTTTTTCAAAGTTCTTGGAATTTCGAAGAAAATGAAAATCTTTGAGAACGGAGTATTTCAGGTGTTCGATTTTTCTTGACTTACCGTTTTGAAGGTGACTGTTTCGACCCGGCTGCTCCCGGAAAGGCGAAATTCGGAAATGGTTAGAGATGAAGCTTTTGCGATTTGTATAGGTACGAGTCATGCGAATTTCGACACATTTTTCGCGGAAAGAACAAAAACCTCGATTTATTTCTTCGAATAAATAAAAATTATCACAAAGATAAAACGCAGATGGTAAATTTTTGTATATGGCGTCTGAGAATAAAGTGCACACGCTTTTTACGATAAAAAATTAAAAATCGACTGAAAACTGAATCCTTTGACTTTTTTCTCAAGAAAAATCCAATTTTCGATCAAAATTACTGTGATCACAAAATTGCCGGGTACAATATTTTTCGCATCGTTTTAAAAGCGTTTTTCGAATACATGACGTTGGAAAAAAAATGCTGTACCACGACGCCACACTGTGGCGAAATGAATGAAAATTGTTCACTATCCATAATAAGTAGTACTAACGAAGTAAATTTTAGGGTTTCTTGATTATACCAGAAATTGTGACGTAGTAGGGTAAACATGATTTTTCGAAAATTGTTAAAGCTAGTTACTAGATTTTTGCCGATTATCCTACTATGTCATCTGAAAAATCGCTACTAGAATGTTTGGATAGAAAAGTGTTTCTCCCGTAAAAGTGAATCAACAAGCCACAATTCTTGCGAGAAATGAACTTGATATTGTCAAAGGGTGAGCAGAAATTAGAATAACTACCGTAACGAGAGCGTATGCTTACCTCCAAAATATTTAGAACAAAATATACACACGCCCCGGATTGAAGAAGATATTCAATAAACCCAGAAATTAACTATTTTCAACGAATTTAGGCGTTAACCGGACTCGTTTAACCTTGAATCGACGATAACAATTATGAATTGATATAAGGAAATAAAATTATTAAAAACAAAGTGCTACTGTTGAATCCCGTCTTGAACATAATTAGGGCTTTTTCGACAAAAATGATCACTCAAGACCCAATAAAATAGACTAAAATGTTTGGAGTTCACGCTTTCTTGAAGCAATTATTCGATATACACTGGTGGTTAAAGTAACAATCGACATAAAATTTCGCCGCATTTTTGCACGAAGTTGATAAAATGCAGGGTACGGCACGATTTTTCATTCTACAATACAAGTAGGAAAATAAGCTAAATACTCAAGAAATTGTACTGAATTTTAGATGTTAGTAATCAAAAATGGGTAGAAAATGATTTTCAAATTTCCTATTCTGGATTCTTTCAAGTTATTCCCAAATTAGGTAAACACAACAATTTATTTTTTAATTTTCAGATGTACCTATTTTGGGTATTTTCCAATTTTTTCACAGGTTATTAGTTAAAAATGCCTTTATCTGTTCTCGCGAGATAAGTAGAAGCTGACGATTTTTGGGCGTTGACTTGATTTTTGCGATTTTGGGAAACTCATTTGGATGAAGAGGTAAGCTTTGGTGTTGAAGATGGGTTCTGGTTCTGGTTCTGGGTGGAGGGTTTCTGAAAAAAATCATCTTTATTCTAAAATTTTTTTGTCAATTTTCTATATAAAACATTTAAAAACTTCTATTTTCAGTCGATTTTTACAAATTATTCAATAAATCAAGACTTTCTTATCAGCATAATAGAAATTCTAAAAAGGAATCAACGTTTCAAATTTTAGCTAAATTTTTGAAACATTTTTTACCGGTGCAGCGGGCGGAGCCATGTGTCTCTCGGCGGCATGCTCAGATCGGATCCAGGCGATGGCGGTCACCAAAAACGAGGCGAAATCTTCTATCGGACCGTTCGGGCAGAAATGACTTGTCGCCGAACAGACCCTGGAAAAGTAAGAATGAGAAATTAAAATTGTAGGTTTCAAAGAATGTTTTAGGCTTTACACGATAAAAGTATGTTGTAAGAGTGAGGAAATGAGCTAGTTCAAAATTAAATTAATTTGAAATTCTGGGATTCAGGAAATCGTATATTAAAAAACACAAAGCTAAATACTAAAAAGAATCATTTCAAATAAAATGCAGATGAGCATTTTGAGCTTCTAGGTTTCACAATTAACCAATAGATGGTTTATGAGAGTGATCTTCAATTTTACGATAATAGCACGTTAGACGATGTACAATCTATCCTATGAAATTGTAAGCGTTGAATATGTTTCAAGTATGGACTATGTTAACGATAGAAAATCCTATGTAATTTAGGAGATAAACTGCTACGATTTAAAATGAAAAAGATAGTGGTTACATTTTGATGAAGTTATCCTCGAGTTGGTTGTTCCTGCTGTGGGCGTCGTGCCATTGCCTGTCGGAGAGCATCAGCGCGTTCATCTGCTTGTTCTGCTGCCGCAAAAGGAGCAGCGAGTTTTTCGGGACCGAGACCTACAAATTTTTTGCTCATAATTTTGAAAATAGGTTTCAAGAATTTCTTCAATTGTAAAACTAATTCTTTCGGATTTGGACAGTCTAAACATTTTCAGGAAACACAATGAAGTTTCATATCGTATTTTCTACAAATTTTTAAAATATGTTTCAAAGAAATATTTCTTGTTTGTAAATCCAATTTAATCTATTTGTGGTCTGGTCTGACGAATAAAAAATGAAAAATAAAGACAAATCACTTACAGTAGTGGTATCGCTGGTGCTGAGTTGGACATTCGAGGAGGACGAGGTTGATTTCGTCGCTTTGCCTCCCGAGTCTGTCTTCGAGCTGCTCGGCGAAGGCGTCTGATTGGCCGCGTTCAGATCCGTCACAAAGTGGTCGTCGATCTTCTGCAGGTGGCGAAACGTGCGATACGTTTGCTGAAAAAAACAATATGTTTCAACAAATTGAATGAAATGGGCATTTTTTAGAGACTTATATTATCGTCTGAACGCCTTTTGAAAAATAAATTCTGCAAAATTTCAACATGTTTCACGATTTTCTAAGAAAGACATTTCTTTGGAAAACTTTGATGGTTCATTTTCCGTAATTGCAAAACAATAATTATTCTAGGTTTTCAAACATCTTCAAATATGTCTAAAAAGTTTCATAGGAAAATATTCTCTGAGGAATTTCAATGACTAGAATTTCTTTTTAAATAATAAAAAATGTCAACCATCAAAATGTTTCAAGATCTTCTAGGAAAGGTATTTTCTTGAAAAACTTTGATAATTATTCTTTTTCCTGTGCAAACAAATTCTATAGTCATCAATTGTTAAAAAAATACGTTTCAAAAATTGCATATAAACGATGTTCTTTGAACGCTGCTGATTTGTGCATTTGAAACGATACTATATTAAAAAATCTCAGAAAAACGCGAAATTCAAGTATGCCTCAAAATTTTCTAGATAAATCTTGGTTCTTCATATTTTCAATACCAGTTCCTTAAGTTTTGCTAAATTGAAAGAAAAATTTAACAAAAAAACTTTAAAAGTTACGTGTTTCATACTTTCGATATCAAACTCGTTAGCGACGTAAAATTCCGAGAAGAAAAAGCGCTAGGTTTTAAAAATCTATAAAAATAACAGTGTCATGACTCCAATGATTTGATCAATTGTTCCCATAATAATTTAAAAAAAAAAAGTGAAAAATGAACTCACATCAGCCCTCAGATTGTACAGCTGGTAGTTGTAGGCGGACATGGAAAGGAGACTGAGGATGAAGAGTCGATTGGCGAAGTGACCCCCGACAGGTTGTGACTCGAACTTCCGGATGTTGTCCTGGACTAGGCTAAAAATTTAGAAATTTATTTGAGCCACCATAATCGTATTGAAACTAAGAATTTCTTCAAAATAAAAGAACGAAAATGAAACTTACTTGAGCATAGCGTTGGTGTCCTTGAGCATGGATGCGGCCATGGACTTGTTGTCGGAATTCGGATTATTGTTGCTAGCGGAAGAGCCGTCCACAGCGTGTTTGGCTGACAGACAGAAGTACAGACCCGACTCAATGTAGAACAGATTGCGCAACACTTTATCCGGCTAAATTTGGAAAATTCGATTTTTCTGGAATAAACGGATACAAAGTAAGCTTACTTTAAATTGATAAATTTCAATTTTTTTGAAGCATAAGATTGTTTCGTAAAAGAAATACTCCTAAGAAATAACTATGCGCATCTTATGAATATAATTTTGAAAATTCGAGTTTTTTTTTAAAGATTTTACTGCAGAAAACAACTAGCATATTCTATTTACAGCTCTATGTTTCAAATTTTTGAAAAATGTTCCTAACTTTTTCTATGAAAATAAATGAAAAAAATAAAAATACCTCCGCATCACCGCTCTTCTTGAGTTGCCTGGCGAGCCCCTGGTAGAATTCGGACTGATCCTTAGGGGATTTGCAGGCCTCGGGAGGTTCCCTGGTCTGGGACTTGCGAAACGGCTTGGAGCACGCAAATTGGCACTCGAATTCGGGGAGCGATGCCGAAGATGAAGGACGCATCAGGGGTGATTCCTGAATTAAAAAAATAAGTTTAAGTTTTCAGCAATACTCTGAACAAATACTGTATCGGTAAATTCATTTCAGAATGGGGATCTAGCCAAAAGAAATACAAAAAATCTTTCAATAGGTTTGGCATCTCTTGATAAACTCAACAATTTTCATTTCAATTGATAATTATTTCCAATTGTGTACACTCAAAATAGCTAATTCCAAAGTTCTCCATTTGTTTCAAATTTATCCGAAATATATATTCACATCTTCACTATCTCTGATAATTCTAAAATCCTAAAGTACTCCAAAACCGACCTTTGAACTGACAGTCTCCTTGATTTCGACCGTTTCTTTGGGTTCTTTCTTAATGTCGACCTGCTTCGAAGATTTCGAAGAGCTCTTTGCCGAGTCCTTGTCCTTTTGCTTCTTTGCAGGTTTCTCTTCTTCAACATCAATTTTCTTGACTTTGTTCTCCTTTTCGTCCTGAAATGAAATGAATCACAACTTTCAAGAAATAATCTTAAAAATTCGAGAATTTATAAATTTCAAAATGAAATTTTTCGTATTCGCTTTTCATTTTCTAGTCATGATTCATAGTTTATGTTTTTACAGGAAAATCGCAATTTTAAAACGGAATAAACTTTGAATAATAGATAAAAGTTTGAAATTAAGAAGATAGGAAAAATCCAACCTTAGCCCCGATGACTTTGGATTCTTTCGTCCCGACGTCGATCAGTTTCTTGAAGAGATTAGGCGAAATCGTGCGCAACGAAATCTGGCCCTTCACTTTCTCTTCGGACGGCGGTTTTGAGGTTGAGGTCTGAATTTAATAATAAAATGCCGTGAATTTCAGGAAAAATCTTCAATTTTATTAATCATTTGAAACGCAAAATTATCGAATTCGAGGTTTTAGTGATATGTGAAGAGCTACTTTATTGCTTTCGAATTATTTTTGATTAGGAAAATTTGAAAACACCCAAAATCTAATTTCCAAATGAATGATTTTTGATAAAATAAAGAGCGCGGTACTACTCTTGAATAAAGCAATCTTTAAAATAAAAATTTGAACACATTCAAAAATAAGAAAAAAATCATCTACCTCTTCCATTTTTATCGGCTCAGGTTTAGTCTTTTCCGTTTCATTCGGCATTACTATCGATTTCTTGCTCGATTCATCCTCCTAGATTCATACCGTAATTTCTTACGACGAAGTCCCTCATTTAACCATCTTTGGTCAAATTTCGAATCTCCCGTACCTTTTTGACTTTCTTCTTGGATTCCTCCGAATTTTTAGGCGGTTTCGTTGAGACGTCATCCGACTTTTCCGATTTCCGGTGCGGTTTTTCGGTCTGAAATTGTTTGAATGGAATTTGAAGTTTGATAATATATACATATGTTTGAATAAGGAAGATCACTTCCTAGATCTTTTATTTATTAAGACAAATTTCGAGACTTATTTATATCTATTGCCAGGGAAATCGTGAATAATAGGTTATTGCTCATCAAAAAATTCGACTTCTCAACACAAAATTTGAAAAATATTTTACTAGAGAATTTGATAGAAGTTAGCAGCACAAATTACTGCGCTATAAAAGTCCTTCTCACTTAAAGAAAATTTTGAAGCATAAAATATTTTGAAAATAAATACAAAATCTACCTCATCTTTGTCTTTCTTTGACTTGCTCCGTTCCTTGTCCCGTTTCTCCTCTTTCCGATCTCGTTCCGCCTTCAGCCGCTCGACCGGTTTGATCCGGATGGGGGAAAGTTGACCGCGCGGAGACAGACTAAAAATTAGAATTTATATATATATATTTTTTAAATTAGGACTTCTAAATATAACAATTTTTAAATGCACAAGTGATATTTCATGATTTTTTTTTCATTTTATTATGAAAGGATCGACTAACGTAATACTTCTTGATAAATGAATCCGAAATTTGAAACAGATTTTCTAATTTAAAAGAAAAAAAAACTCACCCCGAAATGAACAACTCGAGCTTCTGACCGACATTCGTGCTGTCATCGCCCTCGCCGTTGTCGTTCTCCGCTGAATGAATGCCCGAATCCGGACTCAGTTGAGGTAGACCGGACTAAAATTGAGTTTTCAGAAATTTCTAAAAGCTAAAAAAGACAAAATGAAAAGTCGTATTTTTAGAAGAATATAAAACGTGAAATTCATTCTTTCAGCAAGTTAAGAATAAATATTATTCTTTTTAGAAAATAAAATATGAAAAACTAGCTTCTTTAGAAAATTAAAAGATCCACCTGAAGTTGATCATTTTTCCTGCTCACCGATGTTGAAGGTTTGTTCGAGTTGGGTTCTTCGAACTGAAAAATCTTTCAAAATTAGAATTTTCGGAAAAATTGAAAAAATGAAAGTTACCTGATCATCTTCGAACAGGTCTTTGATCGCAGGGTCTTCCGAGGTTTCTCGTTGCAATCGAACGACGGCCGGTTGGTCCTCATGCCTGAGCTTGCTGAAAATTTCAAATTCCTAACTTTCAATAGTAAAAAATCCACTCATTTTACTAATCGGAATAAGTTTTTTTTCTAATTTTCTTAAAAAATTTGTAAATAAAAAACTGACCTCTCCCTTTCGTCCTCCTCTAGTCTGGCCCGTTTCCGCTTTTCCCGTTCCGGTTCCGTATCACTGCTGTCTCGGTTCCTTTCGCGTTTCTTCGTTTTGTATGCGTCCTCATCTGGCGCGCTTCGCGTTGAACTCGAAGGGTTTAGATTACGGTAGTCCTGAATTTAACAGCATAACTTTTGGAAATGACGCTGTTTGTAAAGAAAAACAAGGTTGAATCACGATAGCCCTGAGTTTAATAATGCAATTGTGGAAAACTGTTTCTTTCATTCTATGAAGTTTATTCGAAGAAAACACTTGAAATCTTTTCCTCTAGGAAAAATAATTTCGACTAAGTAGTCTTGAAGTTTAGCATTGTAATAAATGCCGTAATTTTTTATGAGAAAATGTATTGAAACTCAGATATAAAAATGATGAAGTTATTGTTAGAACGTAGTCTTGAAAATTGCAAAATTCCGTAATTTCAAGTTTGTTTTGTTGAGAAAGATACAATTTTAACGAAAAAATTACCCGACTAATGAAGGGCGCGGCGGAAATGTGCTCGAGCGGTGGCGAGTTGACGAGGTTTTGCATGCTCTGAAAATTTCGATTTAGCCGTCAATTGTTCATCACAAATTATAGAGAATGTTTTCCACATCAAAATAAGCAAATTTCTTCCTTTTAGAAACTGGCAACGATTTTTCAAATATGATGCCTTATGTGATATAAAGCATACCCTCTTAAAAGTCGTCTGATATAGTTTTAAGAGCCTCAAATAGTCATTTCAAAAATTTGGCTCAATGATAACGAATGCCCCTCAAAAACCTGCTGGCATAATTTTAATCCCCTAAAAATTTCTAGAAAAGCTACCTGCAAGCACTGCTGAGGCGATGGCAACCTGGATGCATCGTTGGAGTCGAGTCCTGAAGAAGCGTAGTTCCCGGTCGAAGTTCCATTCGGCAACGAGCGAGCTCCCGAACCAGCCGCCTTCACCGAGCGATGGCTTCCGTTGTAGCGACTAGACGAGGGACGGCCCTGGAATATTTTTTAAATCTTCGAAAGTTCGTCCTCATCAAAGTATATTGGAATTGAATTTCATGAAATAGCATTTCAGAATTGTTGGAACGTATTTTAAGCTATTGAAAAAATTAAAAGAAGTGCTTATAAATTATATCGTTGATCCATACACGATACTTTTGAGGAGAAAAATATTAGAAGTACTGAATTTCTTAGCAAATGTAAGCATATATTGACTACTTCGTTAAATTCGTAAAATTTGACTAAAACCTGAAACGTATGCAAATCATTTTGATATGAGCTTCTAGATAGTTCTCAATGCAAACAAGTTACAGATTGTTTCATTAGTCATTTCGACAAATCATAAAATCAACCTCTCTGACGATACCGTACACCCCGTTCTTCCCATTTCGGAAGTTCTGCACCACGGACACGAAGTCGTTGTAGCGACCGAATATGTCTGAAAATACAAATTTGATTTGGCTTTTCAAAGATTACTTTTATTTTTCTGTAAAATAGCTGAAATTTCTATCGTTAATTCTGCAGAGAAAAACAAGTTTCAGGGTTTCTTCCGATGAAATTTATAAAGCTCAATTCGTTTGTGTATACCAAATAATAAAATTATATCTTCTTGAAGGAAATAAACATTGTAGAATTAGTCAAAGTTATTGACGTCTAGGAAGAAAACGTTTCAGATAATCACTGGAAACTATAAGTTTGTAAAGTATAATGCGAAGTTTTTTTCTCATTTTTTCAAAATAGAATTACTGAAAAACACATATTATAAATTGTGTCTAATTTGTTCGATTTTCTTGCAAAAATACGGAAAGTTCATTTTCATCACGTGTTTTCCGCTCATTTTTATTATTACGTCCCAGTCAATTTGTGTTTTATTACTATCAATCAATTTTTCTTAGGTTCCAAAAATAATCTCAGCCTTTTTTGGCTGCCTATGCTGCAGCACTTTGAGAGATTTTTCTCCGATATGGCAAGTCTTCATTCATTTCGAAGGAGTTTAATGTTACTGTCAACTTCCGAAAAATCGCACACCGTAAAAGTAAAGAAAACGAAGAATATGTCAGTTTATGTTATTTTTAGCCAAAAATATTCTATTTTCAAGGAAAAATATCGATTTTTCATTTTTTCATGAAATAGGCAGCAAATTTTCACGTGAATTTTAAAAAATAACATCAAATTATTGATTTTCAGTTTTTTTATTTTAATTTTGTTGATTTTGCTTTTGTTCGCTTAGATTTCGTTGACAAATTGGGATGAAAGCGCCTTGTGTATTTAGATACGGATATAGATACGAAAATAGAAGAGAAAGAGGAATTACCATTATCAATGATAAGGGATTATTGATATATCAATGATAAGGGGACAGTTCAATTAGATATGACAAGCCGATGGTGATAAGCGGAAACTGACAAAGAATGAGATAGGCATAATTTTCAAAAACTTTGATAAAATTGATCTTATCGGTTTTTGCACAAAAAGAAAAAATTCGTCATTTAAAAAATAATCTTTGTAAAAACTTGTTTTTTTCAGCGTAATTTACCAAAATTACGTTGTTAAAATATTTTCAAATTTTTATCCTTCCACCAAAAGACATGTGCTTTCAATGCCATTCTTAGAATTGCATTCGGTTCTTCGCTTATCAATAATTCTGTCTATCGTTAAAAGTCAAAATTGGTCTTTCCTAGAAAGAGGTGACAATGAAATTTAAAATTCTCTTATTTTAGAACATTTTTTTGGATTTCAATAAATCGCAGCTCTTTTGATTCGACAAATAAGCGGAGGATTTATGGATGAGCGAATTGAACAAAAAACGCGTGCAAATAGAGCGCGTCATAACCCCGACGATGACCGAAAAAGACGATATGGATTTGCGGATTTGTTGTGGATAAAAACAAAAATATCGATTTTCTGGATAATTTTTCAAACTTTTATAAATTTTTTAATATGTCCCAAGCAAATCATAAGAAATATACTGATAGACTTGAATAATGTGGTAAGTACTTTGTTTTCGTCATGAAAATTTTTTTTAAAAATATTCTAAATAAGTTTCAGAAAAAACAAAATAAAAGCATTTCGAAATAATTTAATTTGTTGGGAGAAAACGCAAAAAGATGCCCTACCTTCAAGTCGACTTCGAATCTGGGCCTCATCGATACTGTTCATCTCCTGAATTTGTTGCACTCGGCCGTCGCGCCGCAAACCAATTCGAGAATTCGCGACGCAAATCGACGCGTCCAATCACGCGATCCGATGATCAAATGCACACCCGAGATACCCGTATATCTGAAAAATCAATAAATTAATAAAATTTGAACGAAAAAGTTCATTTTTATCGATTTATTTCTTGAAAATTGATAACATTTTGAAAGCAAAATTTTGTCTTTTGGAGTACGAAATGAAAGAAATATGAAAATTTGCAAATATCGATTTTATTGATTTTCAAAAGGGAGTGATATTTCGAGAAAGCGCATTAGTCGAGGATAGTAAATTTTCTAGATTTGAAGTGAGACCAAATCGATAATAAACCCCACTCGATCGGAAATAAGAAAATGGGAAAATGACGAGGGCAACTGATTGTAACAAGGAAAAAGTAAAATAAAAATGTACAATCACATAGGTTTTGCAATATTTCATGAGGGGTAAGTCTTTTCTTCAAATTTATTTCTTATTAGTATGAGATAAAAATGAGAAGCTAGTGAAAAGCGATTGAAATGAGACAAAATAAACGGTAGAAAAACGAGCTATTAAAACTAAATGGTGAGGTTGGAAAACATGATTTTTTGCATAAATTTTTCTATATTTCGGAGAGTAGGATATTGATTTTTAGGTAAATATATTGACTTTCAAAATTGGAACCTTGCAAAAATGAGGCATCGAAAACAAGATTCAAAATCGTGAGTTATGATAAGTTGAAACTTATTCAGTCACAAAAATGAAAAACTTCGAAAGTACCTCTCATGGTATCGATTTTTGAAAATTTTACAGGAAAGCTGAATCAACGATGATGCAATTCAAGAGAATTTACAAGTGCTTTTGTCCTAAAATAAGAAAGGAAAAAGTGAACTTGGAAAAGTTCATAAATTTCGAAAATTTCTCGAATTCAATTAAAATTTGTGCGAAAAATTGCGGAAAAAGTGGCCTCGTAAATTAAAGTTCATTTTCTGAGGATAAACGACTTAATTAACTTATTTTCGCGTTCTTTTCTTCTCTCAAAATTCGACGTCTATTTCCGAGAACTCGCTAGAAATTGCCATTTTGCGCATAAAAGGGCAGGGGCGAATTAAAAATAGACAAAATTAAAACGTTGATAAGAAAAATGAAATTGAGATCGCGCTTTAAAAGTGAAGAGAGGGAAATATTATTGATGCTTACAAAAGTAGGAGAGATGGCGCAATTTTTCCCTAACAAGGGAAAGAAAAATACAAAGGAAAATAGCGAGCTTTTCTATGGGCAAAAGGAAAAAAAGCATCGAGAAATAATATGATTTTTCGAGAATAGAGAAATAAACGTCCTACTAGATAACAAAACGAGTAATAAAGAGTGTAAGTTCTAGTCTTGAAATTGTAAAATAGTCTGAATCTTTGAGAGAGTGTAAAGATGTCAGACAAAAATCGCAGAAATACAGTTCAAGCGTAGAGCGAAATAATTAGCGCATTCGAGAGAGGTTAGAGTGGCGAAATAGTATTATCAAATGAAGAGTGGGAAAAGAGCGAAAAGGGGGAATTGAATGCTGAAAACAGAACGAAACACGAAAAAGAGGGGATACCCTGCATCTCTGCCTTTTCCTGTTCCTTTTTCTCTTTATGTTTCTCGTTTTCTCTATCACTCTAGCCTCTAGGCTTAGCACTCTCGCAGCAGCCCAGCTATTCTTATTCGCTTACCGAACTATGAAAAAGCGACTGGAGTCCGAATTTTAGCACGAGTTCTCCCATTTCCTCCTACTATTTCTCAATTTTCTGATTCTTTCACTCTCTAATTTATTAATGCTATTTCTCCATTTCTATCTTTTATTATCTCACCTTCACATGATATCTAGAACCGCTTTCACATGAAGCATTTTGCACATACAAAACACCTTTGCAAAGCACAGCTATCAGAGGCTAGAGTAGCAGAGTAAAAAGAAAAAGACGCAGAGTAAGGAGAAAAATAAAAGATATGAATAGGGTCCCCAAGTGGATATGGTAATTTGATGTTGGTGACAATTTTTTTTGGCAAAAAAATCAACAAGGCTGTATATAAGGCTATTGCGAAGAAAAAATTTCTCTAGCCGAAAGACTCTCGAAAATCCGTTGCTTGAAATGAACATATTTCGACAAGCTTCAAACTGCGTGGGCACGCGTGGATGCAAAAATTACGGCCTGATTTTTGGCACAGAACCATCTTATCAAGTTTATCGTTAATTTAGACTAGGCCTTTCGTGATATTTTAGATTTGAAGGATACTTTCTTGCCAAATTTGTGATTTTAAAATTCCTATGGAAGATGGTCTAAGTACTCGCCATCAAGACTTCAAACATAAAGTTACTGATAGAAAAACTGGCGAAGATAAATTGGTTAGAGCGGAGGAAGTTATGAAAAATTATCTAAATCCAGTAGGTTTCATCAAGTATGAAATTTAAAAAGCTCGTAGAGAAGATAATTAAAATTTTTCGTCAAGCATTAAAATACTGAGATACTGTTGGAAAATAGGCTGAATTAAGTTACAGAAAAGACAACTTGCAGAAAACGACTATAGTCCGAAGAAATGAGGAAATAAAATCGAGTTTTGCAAGGATATCAAACTTTTTCATATCTTCTTTTGATTCTTTTCATTATCCATTACACAACAAAAGAAGCAAATAAGAAGGCCTATAATCTTTCGATCAATAGGAAAGGATATGGGATATGAAAAGATGAAAAAGATAATACACCCAGATTTTTGGTCTTTAAGAATTTGCATTCTCGCAAAATCAAGATCACCACTCTTCATGGAAGAAAATGCTTGAATTTTAGATTTTTTCGAGAAAAATATAGAATTTTAGGCATACTTTTAGAGCGTGCTCGATAAAAAATCTCGTATAAAAAGTTGACCTGAAACGCGACAAAAGTACAGAGAAACAAAGTTGTTTCTAGCATGAAAATGGTAATGAGATTGAAATATCAAAATGGTAGCAGACGAGAGACTGTTTGTTGCAGTTAAAACGCTCATTCACTTTTCGTTTTGATAAGAACTGAGAACTGATGATATTGATTTTGGAAAGAAACGGGTGTTTTCTATATGGGAAATTGCAAAAATTACGTCGTTTCATCAATCATGATGATCAACAAATAATTCTGGTCAAAATTTCACAGAAAATGTAGCAATATTTACCCGGGTAATATCAATCATTTTCTATCTATTTTCGGCAAAATGATTTATGATTTAAGAAGAAACGCAAAGTCGAAGATCGGGGTTTTTTCGGAAGAGATGTATTAGTTAAAGTGGCTATTCTTCTGAGAGATAATTGGAATCCATGAAGTTTGCAAGAAAGAGGTTATGTTTCAGAAATGTAAAAATATGGAATTTCAGCAATAGTCCATTAATTTGAAATACAAGAATTACTGTAAATCCTTATAATCGATTATGGTGAGGGATTATGAAAATTATGGAGAGTGGAAAAGAACAAACAAATCTGTCATTTTGCCGCCGGCGCTTATCGGTCCTATGAGATTGCTGCAGCGTCCTTCGCTAATTTTTTCTTGTCTAACTTTCGTTTCTCTCAATTTCTCATACTCCTTCTTTAATCTTTCTCTATCTCTAAACCTCATATTTATTCGTGATCCTCTAGCAAATCTACGCAACAGGAGCGACTTTGTTTTTTTATTTCGCGTTAATGAGAAGAGATAAAAATTCGAAATTTTTGGAAGGAATACTGAATTTTCTATTGGGAAAAATATTTCCTTTAGAAAAGATATCGGAAAAGATGAAAAAGTCGCATAGATGAGATATAACCAGAGTTGTACGCACTCCACTCCGAACTCCATACAGCCCTGGATATAACTAAGCATAGAAGAGAGTCAAAGACGTAGAAATGTGAAAATATTTCTGGAAAAAAAGAAGCAGGAAAACGAGAAATAGCATTAAAGAAAAGACATCAGAAATCGGAAAATAGTCCTTTCCTGGAAAGAGAGGAAGAAAGAAAGAAAGACAGAACCTGTTTGGTCGGTTGGGTGCGAGAAGCTGCTGCCTCAGGGCGCCTTTCATTCCGTCACCGACTGTATCCCTCTTTCGCTATGCTATTTCTCTCACTATTTCTTGCTTTCTTTGATTCCTTGGCTCTCCTCTTTCCTGGTACTATTTTATTTCTTTTCTTTCTCTCTTTACCATTCCTCAATCTCTCTCTGCATCTAAACATTCCACCGAATGAATGGCGATCAATTAATGGAGAAAAGAGGTGCAAAAAACATGAACACAAACGCACAACTCAACAGCAGCATTTTCATAATTGCGCAATGTGACAAGAGGAAATTGCTTTGCGTGTATGATTAGGGTAACGATGAGGGATAGAAGAGGGTAGTATCAAAAAAATATATATATAAAGCTGCTTTGGGAAATACTGTTTGGAAAGCCTGGATCACCAAGTCTTCTAACAATCGAAATTTAGAAGAATAGGATATTGGACCGATCTTTTCAGTCTTATGAAAAGAGTATAGAAAACAGCGAATCAACAGAGAGTTTCATAAATGGAAAGTTCAAAAATTCTAAAACCTACAGAAAAATTATGTTTTGTTAAAATTTTGCTGAAAAAATTGAATGAGCCAGTTCGCACGCTAAGAATGAGTTAGAATGACTCGCACTTGCAAGGATTTTACTCAGGAACGATGCGAGCGAATTTGATGTCAGAAAAATTCCGAAAATTAGGGAATCGTAGGTACTTGAATTTGTAAGGTTCAAAAGAAGAATTGATCTGTGTTTTAGGAAAATCGGAATAAAAGATTCGAGAAGAAAACCATTTTTCTACTATTTAAAAATGTTCTAGATTCAGAAATTTTAGGCCTGAGTTCCAAAAAAAATCAAATTCAAGATCCCAGAAAATAATCGTAATTCGATTGCTTTTCAAGTTTAAAAAGCAAAAGTGCAAGAAAATGGTTTACTTCGACTTGATGAGAAAGAAAATCAAAAATTCAAGTGAAGAGAATATAATTTTGCATTGGTTTTTTTTGCAGAAAATAAAATGAACTTACAACTTCACCGGACCCTTGTTTTGCACTCGTTCGGTCTCGTTTCCGTTCCGCACCGGTGCGTCGTTTACCAATCGCTCGAGTCCAAAATCGTCCAAGTTCGCTCCTCTTCAATCTAGAATCCAGAAAATCACTGTCACCGTCCGATTCCCAACTTCTACAACTCGGAAATGAAGGCCTGAAAATGGGATATTCAAATCTTGTTGAAAAAAAAATAATACGTGAAAAATAGTAAAATTTAGAATGGAAGTTTCTCAGAAGACGGAATGCTTGAGGAAAAAATGGAAAAAAATTAGGAAGTCTGAGAAAAATAGTGCATGGAAAAGCGAATTTTGCAAGAACGTTTTTATGGACACGAAATTTTGAGAAAAATGTAAAACAAGGCATTTTTGAGCGAAACATCGAAAAGTCATGAAAATCGCCCAATCGCGGACAGCAATGATCGATATTGTCGAATTTGTTCGGTATTTGCCCGCCCCCTCGCGAAAACTGCGCCGCGCGATTGCAGGAAAGGGGTTGAAAAAGGGGGCTCGTCATCTTTTCTTGCTTGCTTGTTGTGTCTTTTGTCCTATCAGTTCTTCAAATCGCGCGCTCCCTCACTCCTTTGGTATGCAGGCAAACCCCCATTTTTCACGGCCACGGTCCAAAATTTTTCCTAATTTCAACTCTAACTCCGAAAGAAATTCCTATATTTTGAAATTTTTGACATTTTCCAAAAAAGATTTGAAGTCTACCTTTGCTGATCGTGAAGGAATTGATAAAAACAAGTGGGAGATTTTGGTTTTGACGGACACTTGCATTTATTGTTTTACGTGTAAATCGAGTGCTAAATATCGATTTTTCTCCGTTATTTTCGTGCGTTTTCTTAAGTTAATCGGGTAATTATCGTTAATTAGTCGAGAATTATGCTAATTTTTCATATTCAGATGTGCAAAGAAGCGAGTCGGGCGCAATGAAATTGGAGATGCTCACTATTCGGCGATTTTCGACGAGTTCGCTCAAAATTCTGCTCATTTCCCTGCTATTCCTCAATGGATGCTTGGCAAAGGAGAAACCGAAACGAAGTAAGGAACTTTGAAATTTCATATTTTATTGTACGTTTCAAGTAAGTTCAAAATAGAAGAGGAACTCATGAGTTCGATTTGAGTTACTCACAATCATATCCTATCGAAATAAAATAATTGATTATGTTTCAAGAAATATAAAGGTTGAAAGAAAAAAAGCCAAGTTAATTCGAGTCTTTTCGAGTTCATAAAAAATGTTAAAAACTTGTAAAAATAGGGCTAATTTTGAGCTGAACGATTAATGGACCATAATGTAATTTTTTTATATTATATATTTTCAGGCGTTATTGTGACACCGGACGAGGAGAAAGTTCGCGATGCTGAGGGATACAAGGCGATTTCGGAGATCCATCGCGAAATGGATGACGATCATTCGGGCTCCATCGATAGGAAGGAGACAACAGGGGTTGGTTTTTTGTAGTTTATTTTTAGCCTCCTGTATAATTCATCAGTTCTTTTCTTTTCTCTACATTCCCTACCCTCAAAGCATAGTTCATTTTTTTTTTACAAATAATGATCATGATGAACTGGTAAATTTTACAGAAGTTTTTATCCCTTGATTTTTTTAAAATTATAATTTTCAACCATTCTAATACAATAACTGATAAATAATCTATTCAATTTGTGGTAGATTTTTGTGAAACATAACTTACAAAATATGAAATCACGAAAACTTGACAAAACTACAGAAATACTGTTGTTGTTGTTGACAAATAGGCTTACGCGCCAAACGACCTAATAACGAGTAGGCTATGAAGACTTTTTGAAGGTGATTGAAAAATAGCAAATAACCAAACGTAATTTTGCGTGGAATTAATCCCAAATCAATTTGAAACCGGGGTCATTTTTAAACTTGTTTGTATTTTGGATTGTCTCGGGATTTAGATCGTCATTTTTCCGGTACTTTGCAGTTTGGTTAACTTTGGAAAAGTTCATGTGTTTCATGTGGATTATTTTGTTTTCAGGAAGTTTGTTTAAATTCGGAGAGTCGATGAATTTTTACAACGGGGGATTAAAATTTTCAATTTTGTGCCCGAAATATGCAAGATTGTAGTCCCAAAATGGCGAAATTAGTTTTGAGTAAATGCCACAAAAGTGCGATAATCCGCTTATCAATTCTCATCCTTCCATGACATAAGAGATAAAATTTAGAGCCTAAAACCTGGAATGAAAAAAATCTTGAGAACAATAACCCTTGAAAATAAGAGGGTAAAGGAATTTATCTAGCGCTTTTCCCCACTGCTTTTCGGGCTAGGGAAATTTCATACGCAAAAACGCGAAAGATTATCGATTTTATCACTGATTTCGCACGGGAGACGCGTATTATTTCTGAACGATGTTAAGAAGGCGAAAAGAAGAGGGATCGTTAAGAAATTTTATGATCTCGTCGATAAGAAAGTCGAAATTTTAGAGACGGGGAACATGAATAATGATTTTGTAAATAGGAAATTTCAATTGTTTCTTAAAAAATCCAACAACAACACATTGAAGACGAAAAATTTTCTGAAATTCGTATTTTTATATCGACTCTAAGTAAGAAACATAACGCCGATGATAAACAACAGAAAAATATGTCATTTTTTTTTAAACATATTTGAAGTTCATAGTTTTTCATTATGTCACATGAAGTAATCCGTCGATCTGTGAAAAATTCAATTAGAAATACAAGACTTCTTGAAACATTTATGAAAAGTGCGATTTGTATTAAGTTTGAATTTTTTCTAGTTCATGATGGAGGACATGCAAATGCGTCAATCGGACCGAGCGCGGAAGGAGCAAGCCTTTCACGGCAACGACGACGCCATCACTATTGACGATCTGTGGGAGGCCTGGTTCGAGAGCAAAGAGAGGGCTTGGAGTGTTGAGGAGGTGAAATTTTTAACTTTTCTTTAATTTGTAAAATTTGTTGAAATGTTTTACAATTTACCGGAAAGAATGAGTTTCCGAAAGAGGCTTGAATTTTTATTGTACCGTTTAAAACTTCGCGGTAACATGAAATTTCCACTCACATTGGAAATGTTGATAGGAGAAATTTTAGTGAATAATCAAGATATCATTTTTTACTGGAATAAAATTTTGTCAGATAGCCGAGTGGCTCTTGAACGTGGTCAATCTGCCGATGTACGTCGACAAATTCAAAGAGCTCAAGATCGATGGAGCGTACCTGCCAAGGTGAGGGACTTGTCCAAGTGAAACAAATTACATGAATTTCACGAAATTTAAACTTTTCGTAAAAGAACTGGAGATGGATCGATTTGCGAAAAGTCTCGAGTATTTTATTCATTATCTTCTATAGTAAGATTTCTTTTATTTTACTTCACTCTGTGAATCCACTGATCGTAAATGTGACTTGCATTCTTCTTGTGTATTTGTGAAACATTCATTCTCTTTTCCTATCACTACTCTTTATGGAAGGAAACTTTCTAAAATTGTTCTAGAAAGTATCCATTTTTCTATCTTCCTACCTTTCAGACTAGCGATGCAGAACCAGACGTTCATGGTCAACAAATTGGACATTCGCTCCTCGGTGCACAGGCAGAAACTCCGTCTGAACGCCCTTGACGTGGTGCTTTTCGGGCACAGAGATCACTCCAATCGCATCAAGGACATCGCACTCGCACTCTCTGTACGTTACATCTTCGCAAATAAGGGGAATATGCCACGTTCACTGTTGATTAAAATATAATGATTAAACATCTGAACAGCCTAGGTGTTATTTTATGGAAACTGACTTTGAAAAGACTTGAGAAGAAATTAAAGGCTTCCTTGGTGACTTTGACTTTGAAAAGATGCAAAATATAGCTATTTTCTGGCGAAAATATCGAATTTTCGAAAGAAAAGAATTAGCTCAAATCATTGTAACTTGAAAATTCAATTATTTTCTTATGATACTTTGAAACGTAACTGAAACTTGCAGTTTTAAAATTAGCCCGTTTTCCAGGCGGAAATCATTTGATTTCCCTTTTCCTTTCTAATTGATATGAATACACCCCCGCTTTCCCATTATCATTAGGGGTTAATTGTGTCGAGCTACTCATTGATAAACAATAGCCTAGCAGTATAAAAGGCCCAAATATCAAGGTTCTTGTTTTGATGGATCTAAGTTTAAGTTTTTACTGAAGATTTTTAACTTTTGTTTTCAGCTCGTCTTACTTTCGGCCTTCATTCTACTGTACATCAGGCTTCAGAAGAAATCGTCTCAAGAGGTAAAAAATTAAAAAAAAAATAAAATTTAGAAAAAATAACCAAATATCAAAATTAAAAACAAATAATAAAATTTCAGAAACAAGAACTTTCGTCCCGCCTAATGCAGCTCAAATCGATGGAAGATGAATTTCAACACGCTCAGAAAAACTGGAATGAGGAGAGAAGCAAACGGTATTTTTTATTTTGTAAAATTTCTTTCTTTCTAAATTTTGTCTTTTTAGATCCAACTCAGAAGAAACCGGCATCAGTCAAATTGAGGTGGAAAATCTGAAAATTCAATTGGAAGAAGCGGAGCGACGGCATGTTTTAAATCATTCGTTCTTTATCAACACGGTGTCACTTCGAAATTGATAAGATTTCCAAGTTACCGTTTTCCTTGAATTTCGAAATTTTCTAGAAAGTTATTTTTCATTCATTAACTTTCTTATTTTTAGCCTTGAACAACACGGCGTTGGTGGTGGAACTCCTCTGGCTCTCCAACCGCTTCTGAGAAAAACTTGCGAAAACGAGCTGGTGTTCTTGGAGAAGCAGAGACAGGAGTGAGTTGTTTGGAATTTTACTGATTTTTTCAACTATCAAATAAAACGATAGCATTGAAATATCATTTTTATGAAATTCATAAAAAATCTCTTGTAACTTATTGAACGTATGAGTTTTTGTTAGATTATCAAAAATACGACTGAAAGCATAATGAAAAATATTCTTCTGTGGAAATTTATGATTTTTATCCGATTTTTCGACGGATAAATGGTACTAGTGAAGAGCAATTTTCATAAGGATTTCATTGAATTTTTTGCAACTTGTAAATATTTTTCAGCTGCGTGAACGAGATGAAGGATGCGATCGAAATGGTCGACAGACTTCAGGTACTATATTCATACAATTTTCAACCATAGGTTTAAAATGAACGTTTATTTTTTTAATATTTAAATCCTTTAGCCTTTTTATACTAGGGCTAAATTAGATCTAGGTTTAAAGCACCTATGAGTTTGATTGCAGAAGAAGCAGAGCAGTGTCCTGTCGAGCATCCGATTGGCAACCGGGCAACAATCGTCCAGTGATCAAGTCGATAGCAAGATCTTTGCGCTCAAGTAAGTTTCTTTTGTTTTTAATTTTAACGATTGATATTATTTTTACAATATATTACAAAAACTTTGATGTATTGATTCTGAATTAGGAATGGTACTATTGTTATTTTTATGCAGAATATTTTGAAAAAATAGTGCAGTGAAGACATAGATTTTTTTAGGATTTTAAAACACTTTAATTTTCAGATCCCGCATGGAAAAGATTCATTCTCTGACAAAAGAAACTCAAGAACGATGGATGCAAATTGAATCGCTTTGCGGATTCCCTCTGCTTTATTTAAATGGTAAGTCATTTTTCCTATTTTAAATTTGACTTTTTGGGTAACTTAGAAAACACATGACGTGCTGACATGTAAAAATTGGAAAAAGTAACCATCTCTAACGATAAGCCTAGTTATCATTTTTAAACGTCAATATGTGACGTACTTTTCAAATATTCTTTTAAAATTAGCATAAATCTCTCACGCTCATTGCAGATATCTATGTCTTTGAGTCACTAATTCTAGAGGGTCCTAACGAGAAAATAGGCAAAATTCCAAATGGTGACTGAATTTTCTTGCAAGAATTTCGAGAATGCGATTTGGCATGGGAGTATGAAATGTTTGTGTGATTTTAGACTTTGTAGAAAAGACCTGATAGAATTTGTGAATGAACATTTTACCGGTGTTTCACCTCTTTAGCGAGTTTCTGAATTGAGATGACATAAGCTTTCTGTTACTAAACTTCAAGTTCCATCTTTTATTTTCAAAAATCTCGAAATATACTTTAACTTCGAAGGAAATATTTTGAAAATTTCGATATTTATAACCCCCTAGTTTGTATTTTATCGAAATTGTAAAAATCAGATGTTTCTTCTAATTTTTCCTGAAATTTGCCTAATGTCATTTTGCAGAATATTCTTCTGGAATGCAAACCTCTGCGTCCGCTGCGCATCTCTACACGGCCAAATCAGGTAGATCAGCTTCGTCTGGCTCGATTTCAGCTGTGTCGTCCCCTCTATTCCTGTCCGCCCCTGCATTTTCAAGCGCATCCTCCACCACCCATGCACCCACTCCAGTGTTCAAACTAGCATGTTCACAGTCAAGTGAAGCATCGTCTAGTAGTGGAAGCTTCTTGTAAAACAGGACTACTGTAGCTACAGTAGTCTTTAACAGAAGAAGTCCTGAGGCTAAAAGGAATGAAATTATGAGGTGGCGTATAATTTGGTTTATATACTGTTGGTTTTTCTTTTCTTTGCTGTGCTTTTTTATTCGAATTATTGAAAAAATCAACAGTTTGAAAATGTGGTGTATCTTCTGTTATTAACTAATTTTTATGTAAACTGTTGTGTTTCTAAACTACGCATGAAAGTGATATGGATATTTGGTGCTAAAATCGATACGTTTCAATGTGATTTATGTTTCTGCTGATAAAAGTGTATATGTTGAGTGTACGAGTTTATTGCACGAAAATGCTAACAAGAATATTTCTTCTTGCTTCATATTTTGCTTTAAAATTATGTTTTTATTTTAGGAGCATCCTCGGTTGCGTCATCAGCCTCTCATCAGAATGGCAATTCGGCAGTTCCCCTGTCGTCGATCGCCGCAGTCACTCAAGCGAAAATCATCGCTCCAAAAATGTCCACCGTATCGAATTCAACGGCTAGTATGTCGGTAAGAAAGGGATTTTGTAGGCTTTACAAAATATTAGGTTTTTTTGAAAATAAGAATTTTGTTTACTGATGGTTATGAGAATAAAAAATCAAATTTCAAAGTAAATGATAGAAGTGTTAGGTTTCATGAAAATGTAAAGTTATGAGAGTTTCGAAATTTTAATTTGAAATTCATAGCTACGTGCATTTTGATGAGTAAATACGTTTCAAAAGTTATTGAGATTCAATATTTTCGAAACTTTAATGCCATCATCTTTTCATTGTGTCCGTATGAAAAAATAAAGCATAGCAATAAAATATTCCAGAAGCCCTCGACTGCGGCCCTGCCTTCGAATGGGAACAGCGGAGGGTCATTGAATCAATTCGCCCAACAACAGCCCGGCCAACTCACCGATAGCGACACTGGAACGAGCATCGGATACAGACCGTAAGATATATTTGAATATTTTTGATCATTGTAATTTTTGAGAAAATTATTCGATTACTGTATCTTTTCTAAAAATATTTTACATGCATTATTTGATAATTTGAAAATAGTTCGGCATACTGTAATTTTGAATTAGAGCTTTACACGCACGCATATCAATTGTAGCTTTCACTCGTCTACACGCTGCTTTAAAACGCAAAAATGAAAAGTGATTCTGCATTACACTGAAATTTTAACATGAATAAAATTTAGTCAACTTATATCATTGCGAAGCTACCCTTTAAAAAATGTTACCCACTGACACCTTTTGAAACTTTCTATTTTTATTGGATTATAAATATGGTCATTGCGAGAAATGCATTGAAAGTTTCAAATTTTATTAGCTTTCAAACTTTTCTTGAAACATAAAAAATGTACTTTCTTAAAATAAGTAGAAAAATGCTCATTACTCAATATAAGTAATGAGTTGTACTTATTTAGAAAGTTGCCATCTGACGAAATCTCCTCCCTGTCCTCGTACAATTCTTCGACCGCAGAGAAGAAAAAGAAGGGCGTCTTCAAGTCGCTTTTCAAACGGGGCAAATCAAATAGCAGTTTGAATAGCTCGACTGAAAAGTAGGGTCATTTGATATTCATGTGATACAACGTAGAGAATGAAATTAAAACAAGAAGAGATATCGTAAATTATTAAAAAAAGGAAATTTTATCGGAATTAGAAGTTTTTTTTAACTGATAAGAATTTATTCTTGAAAGTTTAGTTTTTTTATATTACTATTCCGTTAAAAAGTATATGAGCTTTCTAGAAGAAAAAACTTGTAAGATAATTTTTTATTATTTGAAAGTTCATGATCCAAATCCGATAGTTTGCCCTTTAATTCACTTTGAAGAGTAACATTTATTTATTCTCGTTATTTCATTTGCTTTCTGAAAATTCTATTTCATTTACAAACACATCAAACAAATGTGATGCAGAGTCATGAATTCATATCGTGTAATTTTTCACAAAATATTTTCTGAAAATTTATTGTCTCCGTAAAAGTGTATTTAGCAAGTCTTGCCTTAAGAACTTCGAAAGTGTTCCTTTCCTATGTAATTATATCATGCATTTTAGTCATTTGAAAACGTTTTTTTTTTATCACTTATCAAAATTTTCTGAAATGTGCAGCTATTTTGAAAGATTTTCAAAAACCAAAACCTTTCCCTAGAGTTTTTGAAAATCTTCATATTTTGTGATCGCTTTACCACTTGTGATTTCTTTTAGCATTGATTTAGGATTTCGTATATCTAAAAAATGAAATAAAAATCCAAAATCTTCTATTTTGGGGAGTCTTTTACTTAGAAGGGACTTTTATTTTGAGTTTTATAACGTCGATATTTAACTCGTGACATATTCACTTCAAAATTGAACATATGAAACACACGACCTTTACAATGACACAGACGCGTATTTTTATATACGGAAGACGATATTCATTGCCTTTTCTGAGAAATAAATATTTTTAACGATTTTTTATGGTGAAAATAAGCTTTATAAAACCAATTATAGCTTTAAAAAAACTAATATAAATCTCGAGTAAGTTAAGTGACTAAACTTTAGTCTGAACTTCGGGAAACTTCAACTTCAAAAATAATGAAAAAAAACAGATTTCCAATGGACCTAGGAAGGACAACTTGAAAATAACATGACTATGGTAATAATAATTAGAAATATCAAAAATTGTTACTTAGCCAAACCCACTACCTATCCAATAGTAGCTGTCTTATAATTTCGAACTGCCGCCAAAAAGTTGTCATTTCTCGAATCATCCTGGAAGCGTCGTCGGGCTAGCAGTGATTGGTCGCCTTGCGGACACTTTAATTGCAAGATCTTCAATCTCTTCTAATTCACATTAGAATTTATCCAAATATAAAACCTGATAATCATGCCACTCTGTATCAGGAATTTTAAACGATAAAGATTGTCTCTTTTCTTTCAAAATAGAAAATTCAGCATTAATGTCTAGGAAAATCTACCATAATTTTTAGGAAATTTCATCTCCATAAATTTCAGACTCTTTCCACTGATGATGAATCAGACTTTTGACTCTGACTCCAATTCCGACTTTTCAAAATGTCACTGCAATCCATTCCTGAACACGTGATCAAAAAAGAACGCGTCCCTTAATTTCCAGTTTGTAGAATTTCGAGATTCCAAGTCTTCCCCACCTGAATCAGATTATGCCACCCTGGATCTAGAAATTGATTTGATAATGCTTGAGAGAGAGATTGGCTTTCCCTTTCCCTTCGTCCCTTTCTCTTGGGTGGATGCCACTTTTTGCCCTGCAGAAGAACGACTTTCTTTCTTTCTTCCCTCCCCCAATCTTCCCCAGACTTTCCCTCACTTCTCTCTTCGGCAAGCCATTCCCATTTTCCCCTGAATCCCTGGATTTCTCCTTCCCATATCTGATTTATTGTACAGTTTCGTAGGGGGGATTTCATATCTTGCATTTTTTTTCCTGAAATTCCTATCCTTTGTTTTATCATAGAAAAAGAAAATCGTCTAGACTACGGCATTAGAAATTTGGCCAACTTTGACCGTGCCATTAAATCGTTTCTGGTGAATCTTCATTTTTTCCGAAGTTTTTCTCGGCTCAGATATTAGGTAAAAGTGGAGAATTGAAACGCGATGCAGAATATTTCGAAGACTTCATTTTAAGAGATTAAATATTCAAGAATTCAAAATCTATTCAAGATCTTCTGTCTAGAGTGTAGTTTCTGTTTTCATTCCATTGCATTATTCCTCCTCATCTGAAGATCGTTAGAATGGCATTTTCTTTTATTTCCATACCATAACTAGACCACTCCGCCTTTGACTATAAAAGGACGGGGATTGGACTTTTAAAGTTTATCCCAGACGACTTTGCGGTTTTTCTGTGTCTGCCTCAAGTGGGATAATCTAGCATTGAGAAAAGATCATCTTTTTCATAAGGGACTTTGAAAGTTCAGGAAATTTCTTGGATCACGTAAACGAAATCTGGATTTTTTTAAGGAAAACTAGTTTAACTTTTAATTCATTTTTTTCTTGCAAAAAATCGAGATTTTCTTGAACTTGAAATATTCAGATTTTACGCCATCTTCAATTCTTGAGGGGTAGGAAATTAAATCAGTTTAGAATATATTCTTCCCACTTTTGAATATCCAGCCTCTATTATTCTTTCATCAGTGATATGTAGGCTTTATCACCCAATCGATTCAATCAGCATGCCATCTCGTTTTCTAATCTTCATTCTTTATCGCCAGGTGATAAACATCCTCTTTGCCTCTCTGATGTTCATGATATCCAAGCTAGTTTCCATTTTTATGAACTATTATTGAATGGGAGATCGATACTTGGCGAATTTTTGGAATTTTATAAAATTCATTTCGTCGTTTTTTTTTTATAAAAGTCATCAATCGTTTTCCCTGGAAATTTTGTGATTAGAGAAATTATAACTTCAGCTTAATTTCAATTTGAAGCCAAGATTTAAATTAGTACAACTTCTCCATTTTCTATAGATGATCTTAACAAATTTTTAAGGGCGGCCTTTACAATAGATCCGTAACTTTAATTTGACCTTTCTTACACAATTTGTCGTGAATGCGTCAAAATAACTAATAAATTGCATAAATAGCCAAAGTTTGGAAGAAATTGCTTTCATTCACTTTTGCATAATCCTTGATTTTTAGCCACCTTTAGATAGCCATCGAAATTTTACGCTATTTTGTCAGTGAAAGCTTGGATACTTTTTTATCGTGACGTCAGTTTTGACTCACAAACGGTTAACGGATAAAATTTATCGAATAAAGCCCGTTCGCAGATAATTTTTAATTTAAGAAAACTATAGACTTATGAAGTTTTGAAATTGATCTGTGCCGCCACTTTTTTCGATTTTGATTCCTACAAACATATTTCCCTAGAATTAAAAATTTCAGGTAAAATGACGATTCTAGCTCCTGAGGAGGAATGGGAATTGGCTCATTTCCGATCCGACTTCCAATCGCTCTGCCGAATTTTGTTCTTCTTTTCCCTGTCTTGCACGCTGGTGGCCATTTACTTCTCCGCACTACCGAAAGGGCCCCTTAAGGGTGAAAACGAATGGTGGGATTTGAACCACACCAAATGGCTCGTCAAAAATGCACATGTAAGAAATTAGTAGTTTATTTTTTTATTCAAAAGTTTTACCAAATCAAGATCTATCAATTTTAAAAAAATGATCTGCGTTTCAAAAAATATCCCATTTCTGTTAAAATAATGGTGAGGTAATGTTTCAGCTCATTGAAATCTAATCATTGATTATCTAATCCAATTGATTTTTTCTTCCAAATGTTATCAGTGTAAAGTTGTGTAACAAATGACTCCAAAAGGTGGTTGTAGTGCCGTAGTTTTTGCGAATAAGCTAGGGATTATCCCTTTCCCTAGATGCGCTTATTTAGTCTAGTCTAAAGTGGTTTATTAGTAAAACTAATGCGAATGTTTTCCTAAAGGAATTTTACGGTACGCGAGCTTTCATGGTTAGTAAATTAGATAGTGAAAGGCAATTGCGTCATCATTATATGGCATGGGATAGTGTAAAAAATGATAGAAAGGAATCAGATACACGGGTTTTTGAAAGATCAATTTGGTATTATTTTCGATTTTCGAACCTATAAAATGGTAGGTTAATGCAAATTTACTTTTGAAAAGAACGCTACTGTACGCTTTATGATAATGAAGGTGAGCGCTATGGCATGCTGAAGGAAAACGCCTTGGTATAATTGGATGAAAGATAATAAGGGATCAATGATATATTGTGAATGAACAATCGGAAAAAAAATCTCTTGATATCGATTTTTTGCTTGTCTAGGTGATTTTGATTGATCTTGACAGGGCTTCACGATAAATTCTCGGCATTCTAGGCATGGCTAGGATAGAACATTTTTTCTCATACTATTTCGTTCAGTATATTGAAAGTTTAGATATCTAAATTTTTAATTTTTTCTACAAGATATTCTGAGAGAAAAGATCAAAACAGAAAATCGGAGGATAATAGTTATCAGTTTAAACCGGTTTTCATTCATTTTTACGCAAAAATTTATGGCATTGCGACAATTTTACGAGCTTTTGAGGAATGATACATACGTGATATCTGCATAGGGTATATTGCATCACCCTCAAATCTTGTTTCTTACCTTCGTAAATGGCATTCTCTTTTCTTTCTAAGAAATCAATTGTTTCTCTGATATCCCTTTTGATTACGCAAGATATCGTTGGCTTGAGATAACCTTAAGGGAAAATTTTACAATCGCGAGAAAACTGCAAAAAGTCTCACACCCAGCCTGTGACCAGATTATATCACTTCGTGTGTATTGATAACGAATTGATTGGATTTATTGTAACCAAAAATATTATCTAAAAAGGAGCGTTAGAAAATGTCGCAATATTACAACTTGAGAAAATAAGGTATAGAGTGAAAAGATAGTAGGGACACGATCTCTCACTTCAAGTTGCGAAGTTGCGACATTGTAGCATTTCCAAATGGCCTGAAAGGGGTTGTTGTTTTGTAAATTAAGTTTAAAATTATAATTCTTTTTCAAACACTATCAAAGAGAAGGCATTTTGTGATGAAAATCAATCTTCTTCTTTTCTTTAAAATAATAATAATATTTCAGTTTCGGTACTTCGAAAATGGCACAGTTTATTGGAAAAATCCTGAGAGTGGAGAGATTTACATTGCGTATGACCAGAATTATATGAAGATGTCGATTGCAGGATATGATCCCTACTATTTCGGATCTACTCATGAGAATTTCTGCTTTGTAAGTTAAATTCTAGAAAAATAAAAAGTCTTAGCTTCAAATTCGATTTCAAATTACCTTCACTTACTACAGTTTAAAGTTGAAGGTGTAATTTTGGCAAATTAAAAATCTATGTTTAGAAGAAATTGAGAATTATCAATTTAGGAACGAGAAGAAATACCAAAGAGCGAATGGACAGGCTCGTTATTCAGAGGCATGATGCTGGACGCATCTATTATGGGAAGTTTCAAAAATTTATAATAAAGTGAAATTGCCAAATGGTGAAAAATTAGCGGTGAAAGCTACGAATTAGTCTTTTTCTTGAGTGTTTATTTCGAATAAATTCGAATTTCCAAATTACTTTTACAAGTCAGGATATTATGCATAGATAGGAGTTGGGCCAGATCTCCGTAGGACTCTCCTTGAACCAAAATATTCCGACAAACCTATTGCGGCCTAATCTTTTCGAAAATTCTCCGATCTACTCAGAGGCATTGACAGTGCGGAGAAAATGCACAGCATTGCAGATTTTTAAATTTTATGCGCACCATCTCATCGCACTGCGAAAAAATCGACCCTCAACACAAACAAACAGATCTGGTTGAGGGAATCTGCATGAAACCAATCAATCAATCATAGGATTTTGATGCCAGCCCATAAAATTATGCAACAATTACTAATTTTCTCGCTGATTTAAAGCCACCGATAATTCATTTGAATTGACTCATCGGTTGGCAATGATGACGCAATTAATTATGGAAAAAAGCCCGGATAAGCCGACCGTTTTTACAGGATTATATTTGACCAAGCGGCTAAAGATTCTAGAAAGGTAAAAGATAAAAGATTCCAGTGAATGCGTAATGAGGATGTTGGCGAATTAGCGCCATTCAAAGCATTGGACGAAAAAAAATTGAGAAGGAGAAAATAGTATGGGATTTGCAGGCTTAAAGAAGCTAGAAAATGGAAATAGCATGGATAGTGAAGAAAAAAAGACATAAACTTGCCCGAATGAATCAAGAAAGAAATCGATCTCATGTCCTTCTTTTTTCGTCACAAATCGGTTAAATGCAGATAAAGGAAATCCAAAAAAAAAACGAAAGTGGAAATTATAGTTGATGGCAGATGAATGATTGATTTATGCGTGGGGATCGAAAGTCAAAAATCAGATTGATTTTTGTCTTTGATGATAAAGAATGCCTTTGGCTTATCAATATCAATCAGGAAGAAAATTGACTATCCCGTTTGAGGATCATTTCGCATAAGGCATAGATAAAACGGTCTTTATACCTATTTTCGGATTCGCTTAGAGCTTTATCTTGACTACAACGATACTATAGATTGAAAAGATCAATCTCAGAAACTTCACAGTTGCTCTAATCAAAGATAAGCTTTTTTAACTTGCATACGCACCAAACAAGATTCAATTTGCATAATGTTTTGTATGTCTTGAGACGTAGCAAATCTAGCATTAAGCTAAAGTATACAATTTACGGTTTACGATCCATCAATTTTCAGACTCTTTTCCGAACGTGTTTCCTCATCAGCATGGTGCCTCGCGTGCTATATCGATGGATCATCTCCAAAAAATCCTATTTGGAAAAGAAGAAATTTGCTAGAGCTTTCATAGGTAAGCAGAAAAAATTGTAAAAAAAATACCTGAAAGGTAATATTTTATCCTGTAACAGCCCTAAATTATATCGTTAGCAACTATACCTTCAGGTAGCCATAATGATTAGTAAATCAGCTTAATTTCAGGAGTCCTAGTCTTCATAAACGAACTGTTTTATTACATAGCTTTTTACTTCTTTACAATGTTCCAGATATGGAATGATTCGATGCTTGGTATTTCAAAAAATTAAAATGGAATTTTAAAATTCATTTTAGAAGTCACATATTCCAGAACATGGTTTTTAATGGCGTTTATTTCACTTGTGAATAAACTTTCGATAAACGGAGTTTTGAGGGTAATCACAAAAATTTCGTGCAAATCTGAAACCTTTTGATTTGCTGATATAAGAAATTATTCAAAATGAAAACTCGAGATATTACCTTACTGCTTTTTATCTTATTTCTCATATCACGATATCTCAAGTTTCCCAGATATACCCTTTTCAGGCTTTGAAACATAACATTTTTCAGATTTGTCTTCTCAGAGATCGGAGAATCCAGTGGTGTATAATTTGTGTAACGATAATGTGCTATCCGGTCATAGCGTATGATATGGACAGTTATCAGAAGGATCAATACTGCGATGCAATGGGTTATTTTTTCATAAAATAAAACTAAGAAAACATTCTTAAAAATATATTCACTAAGAAACAACAATAAGGCGTTTCTTCATTATTAATACTTAAAAATGTTCAATTTATTCTTTTTTGTTATAAAATCCATCTTTTTCCCATTCATAATTTATATTTAAAAAAAGAAAACTTGTTACGTGCTCAAATAGATTACTGCCGGCTCATGAAGATTCGGCCTGGCCCGAGCCGGGTTGGACGAGTCTAAAATTTGCAACCTTACTGAAGATTATTTCCGCCATTGATTGTCTAAAATTATTGAAACTTATCAAGCTTATGTTCAACTTTTAAATTTAGTGCATCCGCTCATAACCTTGGCTCAGTTAGTCTTCGTAGGAATTATATGTATGAATTCTTGGGTTGAATTACGACATTCTAAAGATTACATAATCTTGACTTCGACAGAAAAAGAGGTAATTCACTAATTAATTACAGCAATTAGTTGATTGAAAAATTTAGGACCTTCCACAAATTCAAAACTACATGACGCCGATTATGCAAGAGAGCAATAAAATCACGATACTTGGGCCATTGTTTTAATAATAGGCTATTTTTGTTATCTAATGATGCTATCTGATGAGGAAGATCTAGTTTTCATGCGGGTTTAAATTCACGTCTATAATTAGTCAATAAAGCTTTTTTTCAATTTTATGATATCGGAAGATATAAAGGCTGAGGCTCATCTTCTATATGAATTCACAAGGATATGTTTGATTGCTAAAATGCTGACTTCGGGAAAATTTGATGACGGTCTCTCGCTAATTTTGAGAGATCGCAAGCAGAGTTGCGCGAAACTTCGATTTTTAATTTGTTTTTTCTTTTTTATTTTTGACTTCGCGCATCCCTGATCAACATCATTCGTGGAGCATCGTGCAATATGGTAAGCGGTTCACAGCTGATATTTTAGAGCAATAACTAAAATGACGTCAAATAATCGAGTTGATTTTGAACTTTCAGCGTTTCCTGAACGAATACAATAACTTCACTAAATAACTATGCTATAAAATGATAGTTCCTCTAGGGCGTGTCGAATTGTTGTCAGTGAATACTACCTCGAGGTTAGTGCGAGGGGCATAACCCTGGCTCGGTACAGATACCCGGATGAGGTATTAATCAGAATGACCGGGATGAGTATTTTCAGCAATTGTTTCAGCGGTCATTCACGGGAAACGGTGAACATTTTTAATTTTTAGAAACATCTCTTCAATGCATTTGAAAAAGGCACTGACGCCGCGCACTACGTTAAACCGCATGTTCTCAGTGACTTGCCTTTGAAACAGGTGAAAATCGTCCGAGAGAATTTGGACAAGGCTGTTGAGGTAATTCAAGCTTCTCGTTCATCGACTGACTCTACACCAACGGATTTGGAGAGTTTCTGAACACTCATCTGTATCGGATCGTCGCCGGAGTCGTGTCCTTTGTTGGTTAGTTTCAAAGCGACATGAAATTTCAGTCAACATTTTTCAGCCCTCCTTGTCGTGCTGGGTCTGCTCATCTACTATGGAAAGATGCAGGAATGCTACCGTTGGCTTACCGGAAAATAATAGACTCATCAGAGAGAGAAAGGTGCTTCGATCCGGACAGACTTATCACATCATCGCCATGAAATTGCATGAAAACCTGGCTTTCACTTATGATCAGTATCAAACTTGTTCTTTACTCATTTTTGCTACTTTCTCGCAAAGATTGCCATAAAATCTTACTATGGTTTCATGAGTTTCAATCAATTTGATTAAAAATTTCCTTCGAATCTTCACTGTTTTTGTCGTTCTTGATTTTCATCGCAAATAAATTTTCGAAAATCTTCGAAATTCATCATGAAACGTTATCAATTGAAAGCTCGTTGATTTCCCCACCAACGCTTTTTCCATCCTGACAGATCTAGGATAACCTCTCCCAGTTGATCATCATAAAATCCTCTAGTTAGTCGGCTTTTGTTTTGTTCCAATTAGAATATAAATCTTATCTAGATTGACTTGACAGTGGTGGAATTTTTCAAGCAGTGAAAATCAGAAACGGGGAAAGTTCTTCGGGGAATTGAAATACTCATTGAAAAAGAGAGGTGAAAAGAAAAGAATTTAGAAAACGCCTCGGGGATACTGGGTTATCGGGGAAATAGCGTGGAGTAGGGATAACGAGATGATAAAGATTGGGTAAATCTCGGAGATAGGAAAGAAGCAGAATTAGTTCAAGGCTAATAGTTGATTACCATTTGATAACCCTTTTTGTCTTGCTTCTCAAAAATCGCCGCCG
This sequence comes from Diploscapter pachys, assembly GCA_002287525.1. NCBI lineage: Eukaryota > Metazoa > Nematoda > Chromadorea > Rhabditida > Rhabditidae > Diploscapter > Diploscapter pachys. Next base: position 102,005 of record LIAE01006288.1, on the reverse strand, counting down.
TCACCGCACATTTCACCCCAATTTTGCTTGTCTAACTAATCACTAATCCCTTCCCTTTCGAGACTAATCGCCCAGCACACACTGTACCTGACAATCGTCTCGAGAGTGGATTCGCTTATCGTTATCCAAAACTATTGTGAAATCAACTTATATATATATTCTTTTTTATTTTTGTAAAAGATCTCCAACAATACTATATTTTATACAGCGAGCCTTGTTGGGAATTTTTCTAGAACTTATTTTAAACCTTCATTTTCCATGCAGAATTCAAACTTGCTCAATATTTCATCATGACTTTTTCAGGTCAATCTTCTCATCAATTCTAATAATTCATCTGAATGATTTAAAATCTTCTGAAACATATTCCTAACAGTAAGAAACACACATAGAAGTTCGATCTTTCTAATCATTATGACAAAAACTGATATCAACTTGAAAAAATCACAAAAACTGACTGTTTTTCCTAAAATTATCTCGCTCCCTCAAAACGCTCTTGGCATATCCACTGCGGGCTATCAGATATGCCATCTGAGATGCCCTTTGGTATCCTTCCATCTTTTATCTCGGCATTTAACCCCTCCTTTCGTCTAAATCCCCCCTATTTTCCTTACCCTGCTTACCCAATTATCGAATAGGTCAAGGTATGCTGCCTTGCAGTAACTGATCGTGGTCCCTTTTCTTCTCTGCCTAAAACCGATCATCCAAAGGGCGTACAACCGCTTTCTGACCACGCCTCTAGATATCGAGAAAACATAGCGTTTATCCTATAATTTCTATCCTGGTTATCGAAATTTTGGGATATCTTAGAGGATTGACCCTTTTGATTTCTACACTAACCTTTGATTTTGCGAATTTATCATGAGTTTCAAAGTTTCTTTCGATCATTTAGAAAAGATGATCGTCAACTTATGGTTGCACTAATAGTTCGTACGTAATCTAAAGTCTTTTGAAAGAATGATTTCCAAATCCCAATTCATGTTCTAGATTTTTAAAATCTTATAAAATCTCAAAGTTGAAGAAGTTTTACTGCAGCTGTCACTTGATTTTTCAATAACCATCACACATTTTCTCTAAGATTTGTCCGATTTATTTGTTTATTCCCGAACATTTTGATCTTTCGTAACCTATCGCATTGTACCATTATCCATGTTTTACTACCAACCTCTTGCGTATCTTCCATTTCAAATTCAAATGTGAATAGCCAATAGCCGATAGCCTTGATTTTGCAAATCACAAAAGCGATCTCTTCTGCAATCTTTGCACAACAAACATATGCTAATGAGCCGATCCCTCTGGCTGTCTAGTCTTCCTAACGTCGGAGGATAGGTGGCTCTAACCGCTCTAACATATTGCTACTTTGATTGTTTCATTAGGACGAACGTCTTTGATCACACGGAAATGACCTTTGAAGGAGGAGGGGGCGTAAATTCCTTTGCACAAATAAATTGTCACTAGGGGTTGCACTCGGCGTGTGTGAAAAAGTATCGTAAATGGACCGGGTATAGAAAAAGTGCACAGAACGATTGGAATGCAATTAGGGTGATTAGACAAATCCATCTAGGCAAAGAGGTTTGTACTATCGGAGAAGAAAATGTCCTCTTCTTTGCATAAATTTAGTATTTTCTGATAAAATCAGAGTACAGATGACGTATCAAATTTATTTTCACTATCATGCTCCGTAGAATTTTTATACTTATTCAATAGTCCTTCATGGACACTTTTCTAGCTACTTGATACAGCTGCCAACTAAAGATCAGTTTTTTTTTCTTTATCTTGATATTCAACTAGTTTGCTTATTGGCACTACTCAATTTGACACGTTTATCCAAAGTTTTGAAACCTATCTAGAAGATCCCAAATTTTATCTTCTTTAGCAACAATCTGGCGAAATTTGACAACATCTTCTAAATCGCCAGTATTTTCTTTTCGATTGGCCTGTTTTCGCCAGACGTCGTGGTTAGTGATGACTTGCTTTTTCTCGATTTTTCTGATCCTTTCTCGCCCTTTCTCTACTTCCATATTAGTCCTTGACATTTGACCAACTCCTGGCTGCTTGAAGACTTGAAGACAGATAAGGAAGATGCCGATAAAAACGGATAAGGATTAGTGCGAGAGAAACTTTCTGGAAGAGGATCTGTGCATTGAATCATAGCCTTTGATTGATCGGTTTTCTTGAAGAAAGATAGTGAAATAGGTTTCAGCGAAAGAGCAAAATGATAGCTTATTTTGTTGTTTGCTGTAGTTACAAGACCGCGAATTTCAAAAAAGGAATTGAAGCTCAGCATTCAAACTTTGGCGAAATTTACATGAAGAAAATTCTCATTGAAATTTAGGAAAATTTGTTGGATATTTACCTAAGAATATGGTAATGATTTTGGAAGTCTAAGAATAAAATTCTATGAAACATAAAAACTCGCATTTCGAATATAGCATTGCCTCGAATGCTTGTTCACTTTTTCTATAAAGCTGCATTTCAATGCGATTGCATCAAAGCCTGCTCGATGATTTTGGACATAACAAAAAGCCGATTATCAGATTACCGTAACTTTGCATCATAAAAGTATGATTTATTCAAATGTTCAGACTTCTTACCAACTTTAAAAGAACACTCATCTCAAACACATTCATCTTGTTTGTAACTTCCCATATTTATCCTGGTCGATTTGATCCATTCAAACTCATTTGACTCATCGACCATTTATCGTCTCGTTTCATATTCTCCAATCCAGTCGAATTGAATCGAATCGCATCACGTTTGTCCACCCTTGACCTTCCCCCACTTCTGCCGAATACTCCCGAATTTCTCAGCTACAACAGTCGTTTTTATCGATGCGTTCCCATGTTTGGCTAACCGACAATTGACTAACCAGGTTTTTTGCTTGAAAAATCTAGGATTCTAGGGGCTTATGAAAGCTAGATATCTCATGGCTTGCTCTTGAGAAATAATTTTTGAGATGCAAATATAAAGGTGAACACATGAATGACTGATGCTATTAATTTCGAATGAAATATTTGATTTTTTTGAAAACATCTCAAATCTTCTAAACGTTTTTCTATTAAACTATATTCAAAATTTGATCAATATTTCTAAATTGACTATTTCAGTTAATACTGTATAAATTTAGAATTTTTATGAAACACTTCACAGAACTTTTTCCATATTATATTTTTTCACAAATCCTTAAATTTATCCTAGATTTTGTTATCCCGAATCTGAATCAAAAATTTATTTAAGATCCCAGAGGCTACCTAAATTTCACTGTCTCGATCCCGAATTCCAAATATCCACGGGTTTTTTCACGTGTTCCTCGAACTTATCTCCGATTTCAATCGGGTCTAATCCCAATAAATCCACCTCGCAAAAAACAATCGGTCAGGTAAATTTACCGTTACACTCGCTCGCTTCTTTTCTCGCTATTGGGATGAATTTTGAATTAGATACATCGTCATTGCTTTCTAATTGACCTAGAACTTGGAGATTTTATTAGGAAATCGATTTTTTATGTTGAGATTTAGATATTTTTGGGTATTTTTCCTAAATTAGTAACTTTTTATCAATAATTTTTGACCAGAATGATGAATTGATCATGACAACCTTGAGTTGATGTGATATCTCGGATGATATCATTAAGGATCAATCATAAGTTAGATTAAGAGATTCAGACCTTGAATAAACATCTATAGGTTAATCTCGAACCTTCTTTAAACTTCTTGAAACTAATACTTTTTGCTATTTTAATTCAGCTTTTTAGTTTCGCAAGTTTTGTAACTGACCGCAATATGATCGTTTTTGCAATACAATAGTACTCGATTTCGAAAACGTTCGAATTAGGGTTTATAGTAATATGCTTCCTAATTTGGGCGCAATGCGTAGTTTAACTTACAAGGTCATTCATTCATTTATGATGATCTGTGTCTGTTCCTTTTCTACATTTTTAAACCGAGTTACCTACTTTCTTCGCTTTTTTACTTTCGAGTTCCTCAATCACTCAATTACGCAACGAACGAGACTATGAGAAATGGAAAATTTGGCGTGAGATCATAATCAGAAATATTGTTTTCCAGAAGCTTGGATTTAAAGGCAATTTTAAAGAATTTAGTTTCAAGATTTTGTTTGGACATGCTGCAAACTGTAGCAACACCAATATACCTGATAGTTCTGATAATATGATGAACAAAGCTTCACTCTATAAACTAAATTCTCGGATATTGTATGAGTGAGTTTCAACTTTTGATAAGTTTGATACACCTTTAATTCTATGAAACGTTCGGCGTTACTGCTAAAAGAATATACACACAATTTTAATCTTGCCCAAACCTCTATTCATTTGATAGATATTTAAAATTTATCATTCGAAACAAGTTTCATTTTTTACCAAACTTAATACTTTTCTGGGATCTACGATTATCCAAAGATTTCTATTATGTACTAGGTCAATTCATATTTCATCTCCAAAGTTCTTCCTTAAATTGATCATTTCCGCTTACTGTTTTTTCCTGTCTGGTTTAATTCGTGCAAGGTCAAATCTCCTGCATATGATCTATACTTTCTCGGTGATTCACCTAGATTTTCCTTTTGCCCGAAATTTCTTTCAATCATCGCTCGATATTACTCGGCTGCTAACCTAGCCTGGCTGAGGTTAGTGAGTGAAAAATACTCGAGGCGAGAAATGAATTGAAATATAACACGAGCGCGAGACAAGACAAGGAGTAATAAGTACAAAACGGGGCCGGCCGGTGTCCTAATCGAATCGAATTCCGACGGGACGAGAATCGGGTCAAAACCGCAAGCAGCACAGGAAAAGAGAAGGGGGATTTGCAAAAACCAGGAAATCCATCCGATGAAATCCCCGCAGCGAGAAAGCACAATGCAACCATTTGCTTAATGCTACATATTTCATAAACTCCCGTTTATTTGTACAGAATTACCAAAGTGCAACATTCCTGACATAGTTTACGCGCGGTCGGATCGAACAGTTCATCGGGACTTTTATGGATTTTTCATCCGACTGATAAGTTAGATCTGCGCACGTAGGACAAATCAGGTTGATTTTGCGTTTTTGAACGTGAATTATTTTGAAACTTATGAAATCAACAAGATTCAAAATATTATTCGATTTTTGACCCATAACGAAAAGCGTTCCCTATTACCTATCATCTCCATTCTAAACTTCGGACTTTCCTGAAGATTTGCGACTTATGCAATAGTTGAACTATAATTACCCTATCTAGTGTTGAATTGTCACATTACTACCACAGATCTCATACCAACAATATTCTCAATTTTTATGTTGATTTTCATTTTTTCCTGAAACGCATAACAATCAATTCACAAGATCCTCCTCCAAACTTTTAAAAATAGCGACTTTCTACTTACAAACCAAGATTGCTTGCGTGCATGATGCAACCTATCCCGGAATTCTTCTTCCAACAAAATAACCACTAGCCAATATTCCTCTTTTGTCTTAGTTGACCTTGTTCTTTTGTAATACCTTCCTGGTATGGTTTAGGTTACATTTTCAGAGTTTGCAACTTTTTGTTCCCTGTTTCTTTTCCGTATCTTTGACTTTTTCGCTTCAATCTTTACTCTCTCGCCTAATTCTCTTAATCTTGGCGAACTTCGTTCGAAGGATTTCCTCACTTTTGATTTGTGCAGATTTTCTTTTCTAAATGAACTATTTATTGCATCACTGGAGTTTCACTGTTTTAATTCGAAAGTGAAATCCTAAATCGTTTTCTTTTCTTGAAGTTCTGTAAATCTGTTTCAAAATTTTCACCATCAAATCACGCTGATCTTCACTCAGTACGCAATTTCATTCTGTTCGAAATTTTCGTGGTTGAATTTTGTGACTTCTTCGTTATTGCGTGTTCACTACCACTTTCTCTAACTCAAAAGTCTAACCATTATGATAATCTTGCGTTATGAAATTCATTGCTCTCTTTCTCTCTCTATCCAGTTTGTAATTCTCATCGTATCGTTTCAGATAATATACCAAGCTCCAGTTTCGATGCTTTTAATGCGATAGAGGTGTAAGATCCACAATCTCAATGGCATCATCAATTTGATTTCCTAGATTTTTTCCTCTCACTTACTTTATTCAAAATTTTTATCCATCAACATCAAGTCCTCAAATAGCCTCACTTTTATCATCTATCAAATTTCGTATTCGTTCGTTTCCTCATTCGTTTGTTCTTTTCTCGCGTTTTTCTCATTGCTGGCCTTCACCTAGTAGTGCTTTATTGTTGCTGCTACTCCGCGCAGAGCTGACCATATTCGGAAGGTGAAAAACGCTGAACATGTCAGACAAGAAATACAGAAATAGAGATAGGGAGAATGGTCACCTAAGAATGCAAGAAAAACAGGCCTGAATGTCCCGTTATTCAGCCCGATTTACTAAATTCCTTTACTCGAATTTATCACTCTGCCTCCTTTTAAACCGCGCTCAATCGAAAAATCGAAGAATCGTCTTTTTTCTTGGGGTTCTCTGAGAAAGTCCAAGTACTCCAAATCCGATTAAATCCAGCACAAACCAATACGATTTTCTTTTTATCTATACTTTCATCTGCATTAACCTTTTTCTTTATAAGAAAAATAAAATACTGAGAAAACAGGCTGCATTACGGTACCACTTCTTCTTTTTACATTGCTAGTACGAATTTTTGAGCAACTTGCGTTTGCATGTTCCTTTCATCTAATTCCCTCAAAAACCGAATTCAAATATAAGCTTTGCTATAAATTGCAATAGATTTTTAAAAATTTAGAGCCAATTATCATGCAAAATCATCTTCAATTCTTCAGCTATTTTCAAATTGTATTCCTAAAATCTATCTTTCATTTTTGATTCTCACAAACTCATTGACACGTTTTCGTCAACAGTTCTTTTATCGCCTCCTGTGTAATTTTTCTAATTCTTACTCACTACTTTATTCTTCATTTTTGATTTCCTAAATTCCTTGACACGTTTTTGTATACGATTCTGTTTATCATCTCGAGTAATTTTCCTTGTAAAATCTCCCTGATTTCTGAAATTCGACAAATTCAAACCTCTAAAGTTTACAATTCTCATATCGTATAATTTACCTAAAACAACAAAAACTCCTCACTTAACCTTGACAATTCGACATCGGTAATTTCGCAAGGCCGATCCAAAATTGCTTGATAAATCTGACAAATCACACAAAACCCTTCAAAACATGCTTATGCAAACTAGGTTGGCGCCAAAATTCTGTACTTTTTCGGGTATCTGAGGAGATTTTGTAGATTCGATACTAATGCTTGAGATTAGAGGAAATCGTTTCTTTGTAGTCGGAATTTTCGTAATCAACCTTGAGAGGACGAACTTTTGCACACCAAGTTGATGTAATTCGTGTGACATCGCAATCAAATAGAGGATACAGCTCATTACCATTCGGTCAATTGGATGGAAGGGAGATTTTAGGTATTTTTCGGTTGTTGAAGAGAGAATGTGGTAAACCCGACCGTTCCTTTTCGTGAAGTGAATCTTTAACCTGCGATTTTTTCAGCGTTGATTCTATGCTTTCTTAAGATATTCTTTAGCGATTGTGCATAAATTCTATTTGTTCTAGAACAATGATATTATTGATATCCGTGCAAGATCATCTCATAATCAACCACATATTTTATAGAGTTGATTTGAAGAAAAAAACATGAGACTTATTACGTTCTTTAGGTTTTCAAATTAGATACGATCTTCACATTAATTCACTTATCATGATATTTTGTCATGTGGATCCTGAAACGTATTTCTTCATTTGAACGTCTTCAGCTGACCTTCATTATGGTTTTTCTTCAAAAATTTTATATTTACCATTATTGATACGTTCGTAGATCGTTTTCGCTTCATATGGCTGTGTTTTCGTAAAATCATGAAGCTTATCCATTAAATACGAAAACAATTGCAGGTTTCACTTCACGCTCGAAACCTCAGTAACTCCAGAAGAGGCGCGTACAACGGTACAGGCGCCTGCCCAATTTGACGTCGATTTGCGAGTGTATACTGGTATTTTTTTTGCAAACGATTATTTAATTTTAAACAGCACAACGCAGGTAAAAGTAGTCGACAACTAATACTTTTCCATTCAAAGAATAAGTTCAAAACCCTAAAGACACGTTCAAAAGCCAGCTTACCACTTTAATATTTTTAAGCCTCAATTTTCAGGGGCCATACACGAGCAAACGATTCCAAATCATCAGTAACTCGACAAAATGGGCCAATGCGATCGGCCGCGGGGCCATTCAACCCGCGACAAATCAAAATGGATTCAAGGAATTTTGCTGCTTTCAGTGATCGGAACGACCCATGCAATCTCGAAGCCGTTTATCAACTCATCCATGCCTGAAATGCGACCGACGTTCGTTGTCAACTTCGACATCTCCAAAGTCATCTGCCAGCATAGGTGAGGAAGAAGGATTTTCATATATCAAAATCTTGAATTTCCTATTCTTGAGCCCTACAAAAACTACTTGAGAAAAGTGCTATTTGTGCTATTGTTGGTCCCTCATTCATTCAAAGACATTCATTCCCTCAATCTAAAAAAGAACTGTCCTAATTCTGACCTTTGGAACCTTGAAAAGACTCGATGACCAGGGGGCATGAAATTTGATTCAGAGAACTTCGAAAAATCTCGTTTCGACAGATCTTCTTGTTTTAACGAACCATTTCCAATCAATAAATCCATATTCTGAGCAAACAAAAACAACAAGTGAAAACTAGCTGAATTCCGAGAAAAGTTTTCAGAAACCGGATTTCTAAAAACTCACATAGAAAAACTCATCCGAATTCCGTGTTTTTGTTTGTGATTCAAGTGTCAGCGAAAAATAACCGGATTTCTGGAATTCCCATTCACAAATCTTTGATTTTGGAGGCGCGCACGAGATTCAGGGAACTATTGACAGAGTTCAGAAACTTCAAAAATAAGAATAAAACTTTCTGTCTAACAAACAAAGTCACAAATGGTCGCTAATTTACGGAGGATTACGAGTGAATTTACCTTTGAACGTGCGAGAACTTAACCTGTTAGCTTTGAATTTAGAGCGAAGATGTCAAGAATTCATTAAATTTCAATCAACAAAAATGAAAGATAAGAAAAACTTTTAGTGCCGACCCGACCGACATTCATATCCACAACATGAGTATCCTGTGCAACGGCGTTCCAGACTGCTACAACAATCCGGCGATACACGATGAGAGTTTCCCGTATTGCGGTATGTTTCAGAACTTTATACTATCAACAAACTTTCAAATCATGTGATAATTCTCCGTCTTCACTGTAAAAATATTCACTGATTTATCAATCTATTCTGCTTTCATCGCATATCTTGATTGAGCAGAATTTTTGCTCCTTCAAAACTACTAAAATAATGCCAACATATCCTAGATTCTTAGAACAATATTATTTAGATCAAGAAAATTCCACTACCTTTAATTCTTTTCTTACTCATATTCTTAGACTTTGTCGTTCAAGTGCCTAAGTGGAAATAATCTAAATAGCCACATTTTTTTACCTTTCAAATTTCGCTTTGAGTAAACAATGTTCGAATTCATACTACATCTGACCTATTTCAACCTTGTATGGAATAGTAGAAATTTTGATTGACACAATTCTCGAAATATTCCGGATAATCAATAGAATTTATCCGCTTTTATGAGAAATAATAAAAAGAAACTAAGACTCTGAAAACATTTCGAAAGTTTTCAATTAATTCTCCTTCTTGTTAATAAAAATTATAAAATGAAGCCCATCAATAATTTTGAAAAAAATGTCCAAAAAATACGTCTAAAATCTCGAAAAAAAAGCATAAAATTCCATCTATTACGCCGACACAACGTTCCGAAACAAATTTCTAAATGAAAAATCATCCCATGAAACTTATCCAATCAAACAGTAGTTTTAAAATTATCTTGCATGACAATCGAAAAAGCCATTATTTATTACTTATTACGACCAATCTTGATTTATTCTGGAACTCATTCCAAAAATTTGTTCTATTAATCATCAAAAAGATCAACTTTTTCAGAGCGGAAATGTGATTCGACATGTAGCAACCGCGGTGCCTGTCTGTACGACGGCGAGAAACCGATGTGCTACTGCGACGCTGGTTATTCGGGACCAATGTGCGAAATCGAAGGTAAGTATCCGGTTTTCCATGTATGAGCAATATTTTCAAATGTCCTATATCATAGCAGACTTTTTGAAACATAGCTTTAGCGAAAGTCAAGACGCTATTGTTATACTTCAAATACTTTAGCTCACTCAAATCCTTTGAAAACTAACTTTCATAATCCAAACCTTACTGATATCTCGCAAATTTAACTTATCTAAAATATTTGAACAAGTCTAATAACTTATAACAATTCTTTTAAAATCCCCAAGTTTTATTTTCCAAAATAAAATTTTGAAAAATCCTCTTAGACGTGAACGAATGCCTGGACAAACCGTGCCACCTGATGGCGCACTGCCGCAACATGATGGGCTCGTACGATTGTAAATGCTTGCCAGGCTTCAAGGGAGATGGATATAAATGCTTCGGTTGGTTCATTTATTCAAATTTTTGATTTTTGCATGTTTCATATTATTTCTTTAATTGAGTTGAAGATATGTTTCAAAGATTGACCTAGCATGTTACGCAATACTGATTTCCGTTCTTTCTACGTCATTTGGCATAACAAATAATGGAAAGCATAAGTAATGATTTTTTTCTCTAATTCTTGCAAAAATTCATATTTTTCTCAGTTTTTTTTTCTAAATTTTCAAATATGCTCCAAAGTTTGGTCCATTAAAAGTCACATCAAGGCATAATGTCTTGCTATTCAATCAGTTGATGATCTATTCAAACTAATTACATTTCCCAATCTCAACATTTCAGAAGAAAAAAGTCCAAAATTTCTATATTTTTTCCGCCCAATTTGGATGTTTCGCAGATTGGCCTAGCACATTTCCCAGGCCAGTCTCCCTTCCCCCTATCCACTTTTTCGCGCTCTTTTCTTCTCTCGGATTCGAATTCTATTTCACATGGAATAGGACGCAGAGGAGCGCTGGCGAATAGCAGCGTAGGCCAGCTAGAGGACGGGAGAAACGAATGAGACGAGGAGGCCAGGCCCTAGGACCAAGGGGGAGTTGGTGTAGTTGGTTATCACGTGTGATTTGCACTGTCCAATGTGCGAAAGCGTTCACAAGGTCACGAATTCGACTTTCGTACTCTCCAAATCTTTTTGCCAAAATCCCAGTGATTTTTTTTTACGTATTTTCATGTCCGGAACGTTCCCTGCAGTTTGAGCTATCATTTGGTGCAAAATATTATTATGAGAACTGTTGCTAAATCACTCATCATGCCCCTATGATGATATTTATTCTTCTAAAGTTATTATTTGTGTGTATTCATATCCTACCGAGCCGAAATTCAGGCCCGGTTGGGAGTCCAAAAGCATGAAAAAGGGGGTTCGAGACGAGAAATAAAGTTATGCCAAATGGTAAACTTAGAGGCTAAGTCAGGCAATGTTGTATTTAAGGCAAATGGTCAATTCTTTTAGAAACCGAATGAAATAATAGAAAGTAATTTTAAAATACCTGAGGATATAAGAAAGTGAAATTCGTTCTCAGTCTAAAAATAAATTTTTAAAAGTCTGTAGCCGAACTCTTTGTCTCTCGACGGCGAACTTTGGATTGGAAGCTCATCATCCAAATTTATTAGAACCCAATCAAGCACGATTTATAAGAGTTTTTAATTTTTAAATTTAAAAAAATACATAGGGTCGTCATTCATGTCCATCTGATCTTTATGAACTAAAAATTAGGTAGAGATACCTTAGTTTTCCTTGTATTTTAAACGCTTGATTATGACATAGGTCCTCATCCAATTTTTTGGATTGCCAATCGACAATTTTTCGATGGTGAACTTGGATGACGAACTTTCATGCAAAGAATCCGGCTACAGATTTTTCTTCTAATTCGGGATCCGGAATTTTCTTTTCTGAAGAAAGCCACAATTTCAACAACTTTATTTTATCCTACATTGCTGAAAAATGAAGTATTTTCAACAAAATAACATCTCAATTTCATTATCATAACTGTACTCTGAGATACTTTGCCAGTTTTTTTCTATCTTTATTTTCCAGTTCAACCGGTGGTAGGAAAAGATGATAAGAATATAATTTTTAGGTGGAAGAATTGTAATGAAAATATTGACCACTTTGCAAAATCAACGAAAATTATTCCGATAAAAACTTGTGTCGAATGATAGTTTAGAATACAGTAAATTTGCTAGAGATTATTATTTTAGGCAAAAAACGAGTAATTTTGGTAAAATATTGGAGACATTGGGAATCGAACCCAACACCTTATATTCACGACGTTGACCATGCTAAGGATACGTGATAACCAACTACACCATGTCCCCGCGCCTCGCCAACGCAAATTATTCCGAGAAAACTTGCATCAAGTAATAGTTTATAAACAAGATTGTAATTTTGGCAAAAATATTGGAGACATTGGGAATCGAACCCAACACCTTATATTCACGATACCTGACCATGCTAAGGATACGTGATAACCAACTACACCATGTCCCCGTGCTTTGGCAACGAAATTATTCCGATCAAAACTTGTGTCAAACAATAGCTTAGGATGCAGTGAATGTCTTAGAGATTATTATTTTAAGAGAGAGAGAGAGAGAGGGTATTTGTAAGCCTCGAACAACTGTCCGCATTTCAGAAAGTCTCACAAATTGTGATTCGATCATAGAGGTGGGTACTCTTATGGACTCTATTCACAAAAATTTAAAAATTAGGCCCCGCCCACTTTTGGGGGCGGAGCTATGCTAATTTGAAGTTTGAATCAGACGCTCGTTAGATGGTACAAAAACATTGTTTTGCTATAAAAGCTTTTCGAAAAATTTAAAAAGCATGATGTAGTCCATATAATTGTCCATCTTCTGGTGCATAGTTTTTGGGATGTCAACCACTTGCTGGTTACGGTAGACCATCTCGATGTCAAAGTAGGGAGTAGAAATATCCTCCAAATTTGCAGAAAATAGCTTTCTCCGAACAAAAAATATACTACAACATTGAAATAAACACCGTAGGATGATAAACGGGTTCGAGCTACACTAATATCAGCAACAAAAAGTGGGAAAACATGCGACCCTTTTTGAAATAAAAACGCCCAAAGGGGATGCGGTCAGGGACAGGGATGTTCGCGGTGCAAAAAGAAATTTTCAAAACTGCAATTTTAGGCTAAAAATTCTAAACTGAAGAAATAGCTTCTAAATAGCTCATAAACACAAGTTTGATGTTTTTCAGTGGAATTGATTATTTTCATTAAAATCGGGTTAAAAATGTGCGAATTTTAGGAAATCTCACACCACACTGCAAACATCCCTGTTTACAAACTCTCTTAGGCAAAAAATCACGGTAATTTGGCAAAAATATTGGAGACATTGGGAATCGAACCCAACACCTTATATTCACGACGTTGACCATGCTAAGGATACGTGATAACCAACTACACCATGTCCCCGCGCCTCGCCAACGCAAATTATTCCGAGCAAAACTTGCGCCAAATAATAGCTTATAAACAAAAATCGCGGTAATTTCGGCAAAAATATTGGAGACATTGGGAATCGAACCCAACACCTTATATTCACGATACATGACCATGCTAAGGATACGTGATAACCAACTACACCATGTCCCCGTGCCTCCCTTTCCTCAAACGCGGCCGAAACGGCGAAAGGGGGAAGGGAAAGGAGACGAGCGAGAAGGAAAGAAGCGGGAAAAGAGTGCGTTAAAACGAGGGGGGAAAAGATAGTGGAGAAAAGACCTGCTGGGTGTTGGGTGTAAAGGAAAAGGAAGAACAGGACCGAAAAGAGCGCAGAAAAATGCTATATCTTCTCACCGAGAAAGATTTCGTTCAAATTTAGATTTTTAAATTCAAACATTGAGAAGTTTGAATTTGATTTTGAAACATGATTTCTTGATAAGAGTCGTAAAAATAAAGAACTGCTCAAACTGGCTTTTATTTATTTTCCCAATGCTAAAATAAGTTACTTTCGGTCTTGTCATAGTTTAAGAGACGTATCTATGAAAATTCAAATTTGTAAGAATCAATTTTCATGAACACTAACCAAATTTACCGTATGAATTTGTAATACATTTGTTAAACAAATTTTGGAAACATACCAAAATTTCATTGTCAAAAATGCCAATTATAGGAAAAATCCCATAATAGCTGGACATAATTTTCAAGGAGATTTGTCGAGTAATAATTGAAAAATTAGAAATTATTATTATCCAGACCTAGGGAGCACTTTCGTCAGGCGAAGAAAATATACGGGGGTAGGTCGCAATGACTTTCTGATGATGTCCTCCCTAGCTCTGTAAAGTAGTCGAAATAACGTCTTTCTCCAGAGAAGCATGATTTCCTTATCAGGTATTTTAAAAACCCGATCTGGAAAAATTCACAAGAAAACTTCATTCTTGCTCGAAAAGCTCAAAACTAGTATTCTTTCTCAATGCGCATTCTCAAACATCCTTCCGCATATTTATTGCTTTTCTGTCATTTTGATACATATCTTCAAGCACATTTAATAGTCTCAGCAGATCTCATTTTACATGGTCGAAACTTTAAACAAAAATAAAAACCCTGATTTATTAAATTTGAGACATGGACGAGTGCAGTATGAACTTGGCTAACTGCCCTGATCATGCATCGTGTGTCAACCTGCCAGGAACTTATTTCTGCAACTGTACGCAAGGATATGCACCAATTGGTCACCCGCTCGAGAAATGCGTCGACATAAACGAATGCGAACTGAATATCCATACATGCGAGAAGGAACAGATGTGTCAGAACACGGTAGAATTTACATTTATCAAAATGGATTCAGTTCAATTCAATTTCAGATGGGATCCTATAATTGCGTCGACAAATGTTCAGAGGGTTACGAGTACAGCAACGGTGAATGTGTCGATATTAACGAGTGCAGGTTCGAGCACATTTGTGATCCACGAGCTGAGTGCATAAACTTGCCCGGAACTTACAAATGTGAATGTGAACCGGGAATGAAGGGCGACGGAAAGTATTGCAAACGTGAGTCTTACTTTAGAGATTTCACTATTGATGCAAACATTTGGGCTAAATGGAAAAATAATCACTGGTCATCAGAAAATCTTAATCATATTTCTACCGGTTTGAATGCATAAAAGTTTCATAAAATAATGGAGAAACAATTTTGGACTTTCGATATTGAAGAAGGGCAAATTGCATTAGTCAAAATTGAGAAAGGAAATCATTTTTCCAATATGGCAATTAATAAGAGTAGTACCATAAAATTAAACGAATAATGCATATTTTGAGCCAATTAAAATGAATAGCTTATCCACAAGGCATAGAGTAGGGATTTAGTAATAGAATGCTGGACATCAAACTTTTCAGCTCAGGAAATTCATGTGATGATAATTTAATAGATTTTTTCCGATATTACTTTTATGAGTTGCCTTTCCAATCACAGATTAAATTTTTCTTCGAAACAAACCTAAATTATGTTCGTTTTTCAAAATAATAATTTCATCATGCAGAAACACGTCTTTCTTTTCCGCTCTTTGCGCTCTTACTCCCAAACGTTTGCCAGTACCCTGTTTCTCTAGCCTCTAGCCGTTATTTGAAGGCAACAAAGTTAAGGACGGGCACGGGGCCCGTGGTGTAGTGGTAACACATCCGTTTCGCAAAAGTGACGGTTGTACGGAAGATTCTCGAGTTCGATTCTCGACGGGTCCAATATTTTGCTAAAATTCTATTTTCACGTTAATTTTTACAAAAAAAATATGCGTTCCCCCCTTGACCTGAAATAGTTCGATGACTTTTTATGACTAAAACCTTGAGCACATTTTGTACAAATAATAGCCGTCTTAAAACAAACCTATTTTCTAAAAGAGCGTATAGAATGGAAAAGAAAATCGTTGTTTTTGCGATGAAATAATGTTGAAAAAGCGTAATAATGTTTTTTCGAGTAATAGTTGAATTCATAAATTAGAAAAGGCGATTTTCGTTTTGATTCGTTTTAGATTTGAAGGCTAATTTAAAAATTCGATTGTGTGGCTATGATTAGTGGCTAAAGGAATAATAATCCATTTAAATGTGTTTAAAAGAATTACGGATTATGAGATTTTATAGGAAACTGGTCTAAAATTTATTTTAAAAATTTTGAGTCCCTTTTAACCGAATAATTTCTGTACTAAAATAACAGACCTATTTTTAGCGATTCTGGACTGTACACAAGACGACAGTATCTGTGACCGTCACGCAGTTTGCCTGCCGTTCGCAAAAATGTGTATGTGTACGGGAGGCTACACTGGAGATGGAATTTCGTGTCATGGTAAGGAAGGAAGTTGCTGGATTTGATGTGTTATTTATTTGAAATTTATTAGTTTTCAGCTTTTATAATACCTTCAGGCAAATGATTGAAACTCGATTTTTATCATTGTTGTTTCAATAGACATTTAAAAAAAATTAGAGATAGTAAAGAAAGGAATTGAATATGAACAAATCTCATTTTTGATTGAGAGTAAAAACCATGCCTTCCAGACATCAACGAGTGCGAGGCTAAGGAGAATCCTTGCGAAGGTCAGCCCGAAAAGAGGTGTGTCAATACGAAGGGAGGATACATTTGTTGCAATGCTGGAATGGATGATGAGCGATGTATCAAAGGTCATTTTTGTTTTATTAATTCAGCTAAGAGATTATTTTTCACATTTTTTTACATATCCTGTGGGCCTTAGGTATTCAAGGTCCCTTATCCTTCTTGTGATTATGAATGATACCATCAAAAAAATTTCAGACCAAGGTGCGTTTTGTGCGGGCGGCTGTGGTTTGAACGCGGTCTGTATGAACAAGACGTGCCAATGTCTTGAGGGCTTCGTCGGAAATGCAAATACGAGATGCATAGGTAAGGATGGTGATCTCGGTCATTGATTTATTTCTGTTGAGTAATAGATAATTAGGAGTCGGGCACTGCTTAGATATTATGGTTGAGATATTGGATTGATTATGATTTCTGTTAGTCCTGGTAGTAGAATAATAAAGAAAGGGTTTGGCAAGACTGAAGCCTAACCTAATGGTAGCACAATAATTGCTGATGTTTGACCATATAAACCTAGAAACTCTTCAAAACCATATTGCTTTCAGACATAAACGAGTGCGAGAGTGACAAAATGTGCCCCGGCGTGGGTCAGTGGTGTGTCAACGTTCTTGGAGGTCACGTGTGCTGTGGACCTGATAGCAAGGAGCCTGAGTGTCAAGTAAATAAATTGGAGTTTTATTTAAAACTATTTTCTTCTACTTTAGGGAGTGCATATCTTCAAGACGACAGACGGAGAAGTGATCCTGCATCATAATGCTAGTCAGGTAGGAAATGATTTTTTTGTCAACTTTTTTAAGATCAGCAATGGAGAAGGGCAAACTTTGGAAATTGAGAATTCGTTTTGGCTGTTCTGGTTTTGGAATTAATATTTGAGAATCGGCTACTTTTTCAGGACGTGTCCTTCATCGCTGGAGGCAATGCTCGTCAAGTTGCATCCGGTGGAGAGATCGCTATCGTCACTGGAAAGGGAGATCCGAAGAAGTGGCTGATCAAGAATGGAAATCTGCCCAGCATTCATATCACTTCTAAGGATGGTAAATGATTTTTTAAATTGGATTTATTGGCTATCTGGGTTTATCGCGTCATTTTCATGTCGCTATAAATTCAAGTTGCCGACTTATTTGGGGCTTTTAGAGCTGAAGTGCACCCAGTATTGTCCACTGAACTCGGAATGCATCGACGGATTCTGCAAGTGTAGCACTGGCTACGGAGGAAATCCGCTCTTTGGATGCGAGGGTAGGAGATTTTTTAGATTTAAAAAATTTGATTAGAAAAATATGGATCAGGGGTGCACAAAAGTCAAACTTTTGATTTGCGTTTAACACGAAGATCTGGTAGAATTTGCATGTGCGTTTTGAAAATTGTCCCGAAAAGTGCGTTTTGCGTTAGCACTAGCTAACAACGCATTATCTTTGTACACACCTGATGTGGATCATTGGAGTTCACTTACTTTAAGAAAGAAATATTGCTAGGATATAAGTATGGGTACTTTGCTGAAGTAGTATGAGTTTTGAGAGATAATTTATAATGATGCAATACTATATTTAGGGACAGAATAGGGTATGAGATAGGGAAGAGGAAATTAGGGGGTTTTAGCGATGGATGAATGATTTTTATATCCCTCAGAATCAGTGAATTATATTGTCCTTATCATATTGAGGCTTCTGGAAAAGTGTCAATGTGACCGAATATGAAAATTTTCCGATTATTTAACAAATCTTTTCGACACTATCACTTCAGAGTTAGCTTTTTGAGATGAGAATTTCTCACGATTCTATCGAATTTACTCCTTATTCAATACAAAGCAAACTCCTTTTCAATTGAATTTACGATATGGCAAAGTCGACTATCGTTTTTAGAATTTCTTATTTTTAACCCCATTTTCCTGAAATATTGTATTTTGAGACGTTGACGAATGCTTGTCGCAGCCATGCAACGTGACGGCCGGTGAATGGTGCGTGAACACGATCGGCAGTTTCTACTGCTGCAATCCATCGAACGCAACCGATACGGACTGTTACGGTAATTCGAAGATAATAATCATTAAGTAGAAAGGAAGGATATACTGTATGTGTGTGGTGTGGCTCTATGTGTTACAATATACTTTACTATCTTTAATTTGGCGGTCGTTCAATAAGTTTCTTTGAAACTTTAAAAATTAGAATGAAATACATTTTTCAATGCTATTTTCGAGACGTTTATTCAGAAATAGTATTGTGAAAATGAGAATTTTAATTTTAATTGGAGTTTCAAGAATTTGTTGAGTGCCCCATAACTTCCGCTATATTTGTGCGGATTAATGTAACACCAGAATCAAAGTTTAGAGTTTATTTTTGGAGATTTTAAAACTATTTTATGTTGCTTCTTCTATTTTCTACATGTAATTTACCCTATCTGGGCCTTGGTTTATTTTATTAGTTCAAGGAAAAAGAATAGTAGAAATTCTGGTGCCTAACGCTTACACGCATTCAGTAAAAGGATCATGATAGCTGAGTTTCAAATATTCTAAGATTCTGAGCAGATGTGCATGGGATTTGAATATACGGAAACTTCGGATTTGAGGCTTCCTTTCTAGTAGCATAGAATTTGAATAATTTCAAATCAAAACCTCGTGCACTCTTGATTCGGAACTGATGACATGAAATAGTGGTGAAACGCTATGAAAAACGTATTTCATCAGAAATAATCTTTTCATAAGTTACTTTGTTTATTAGTGCAGAATTTGGCTATCTTGAATCCCTAATAAACCCTATATATTTTTGAGTTTTATTTATGGGTCCTTCTACTACTACTACTAGAATATTTTCCGTAATTTCCGTCGTCCCCTCTATCCGCTTTCGTTGTGTTTAGGTCTGGAAATCAGTTCGAATAAGGGCATCGTTGTTATAGGTGGAACTGGAGATGCGACAAACGAAACGCTGTTAGCGGCGAAAGAGAAGGTCAACGGCGGTGGTGTGCTGTCGGAGGAGGAACACAATGTAGGACTATTTTTTTTTAGGAATTTCTATAAATTATTGGATAGATCAGCAAAGTTTGCCTAAAATATTCATCTAGGAGTGAGTTGAATCGCTTCAAATTTGAGATCTTCTTTCAAAGATTTTATACTGGATGCTGGATGTGATTTTAATAGTTTTTGGACGCGAATAGATGGTGTTGAACATGCTTAGAATTTTTGAACGATTTTCTGATCTGCTAAGAATATCTCAATATTTTAAAGTTTCTAAGAATTTTTAGATTCGAAACGTCTCTGAAGGATTGATTGTTCTAACATCTGACAAAGTCGGAAGTGGTGAAATGATTGCCCAACTCAAGGCAAAGAAGAACCTATTCGGCGTCGAACTCATCGATATTCCTTGGGAAGGTGAGATTATTTATTTAAATACAGGAACAGATCTTTGGTAAATTTAGCTAACGGAAAGCGGAACTTTACTTTCGAGGAATTTTCGCTTCTGACGACGGACGCGCCAGTGGATACCAAGACTGGAAAAACGAACAACGTTCACATCGAAGTGGAGAGCCACGAAGGAACAAAATCTGGATCAGCTCAAAGTGGTGGACAAGGATCTGGCTCTGGTTCTGATGCTTCTGGCTCTTCAGGGTCAAGTCAGCAGAGTTCTACCTCAACATCTTCTTCAAGCTCTGAACCTCGTTCTCATGGAGTCAAGACTTCAAATGTAAATGAAGTACCTCTTTCCGGCAAGGTAAACTATATTATCTGGTCAAGAAAAATGATTAAATTTTTAGGAGAATAAAATCCACATCGAAGTGGAAAGCCATGAAGGAAAGGGGTCAAGTCAGCAGCAAAGCTCTTCTTCTGGAAGCCAGAAAGACGGAGCTGCTTCGTCGAGTCAAAAGTCCGAATCATCCGGATCTGGAGCACATTCCGGAGGCTCTTCTAGCCATGGATCAGAAGCAAGCCAATCTTCATCGGGATCTGGGTCCTCGTCTAGCCACTCTGGGTCGAGCTCTTCCTCGAAGCAAAAGGGTTCTTCCAAGAGCAGCTCTAAAAATAAGGTATGGTAGTAGTAAAAATTAAGCCAAAATTGGAATATTGAAGTGATTTTGGATTTACTGTTTTTAGCTTACTATTTAGGAAATCGCCTATGGTCCATACTTTATTATGAGATTTGCTCCGGAGACTATGAAAAAGACACATTTTCAGTCCTCGTCGAAAAGCTCGTCTTCGTCTAGCGCCTCTGCTTCTGCTTCCGCCGCTGCAGTTGCACTCGTCGGACTCGATCAACTTGGAAATTTCCAAGGGGCACTTCAAGGACTTCAAAGAAATGGCTCTATTGCTGGCTTGGGAAATCTGGGGCTTGGAGCTGGAGCTGGAAATGGTTCTGCTGGTGCGGCACAAAGTGGAGTCTTCGGAATTGGCGGAAATGGTGCGCAAGGCAGCGGAGCTCAAGGATCGGGATCTCTTGGACTTGGTGTGCAAGGCTCAGGCTCTGGAAGTCAAGGACAAGCTTCTGGCAGTGAGGCATCTGGTGGAGCTCAAGGAAGCAGTAGTCAGGGACAAGTTTCTGGTGACTCGTCTGTATCAGGCCAAGGCTCAGGAGCAGCTGGAAATGGTTCATCTGGTAAAAGCTCAGGATCTCAAGGTCAAGGCGCTGGAAGTGGCTCTTCTGGAACTTCACAAGGATCGTCTGGCGAATCCAGTGGAAACCATTCTGAGAGCCACGTTGTCCTTGGACATGGTCGAGAATACAAGACAGCTAGGTGAGTTTGAGATGAAAATCTTGAAATTATAGAATGGTGTAAGAATAAAGCTAGGGAATTAGATGACGAGTGAGAGTTATTTTTGACTTTTTTAGATTTTCGTATTTCAAACTCTAATCTTTCAGTGGCGGTAGTATCCATGTTGATGGGAATGGTCTGGAAGGAATTGACATTGGAAATTGGGGAATCGAAGCCGGCAAGATCATTGGCATCGGCGGTGACAAGGCTGGACTCTTGAAGCCGGTCACTGAGGAGACCAACAAACCTACTGTCGTAGCCATCACTGGAAACACTGAAAAGACGCTCGTCGAAGACAGCGACTTGATCGTTGCTACTGGTAATTTTTCGAGTGAAACCTAGTGCAGTGCATCAATATCGGTCTCTTATTTGAATACAATGTTATAAGAAATTTTGAAGCATATGAAAAGTTGCGCTTTCTCAATCCGTAGATTCGAATTCTGCAAATTTACGTTTGAAAAGCTGGAATCTTGGAGAAATTTTACCATGCTTCAAAACAAGAATTGAATGGAGCAGATGTTTGAAAATAAGTTCGACTCGATCACGCCTAAAGCTAATGAGCTAGTCTTAAATTCCAATGGCCAATATAAAATTGATGGATTATTCGATTTTAGCTGGCACCACTCCGAGCTATGGCAACGAGCCAACGACCGACATCGGTTTGGAAATCAGATGGGTGGCTGCAGAAGAAGAGGCTAACCGACGAAAGGCCAATCTGACTGGAAAGGCTGTGAAAGCAGAGCATGCTGAGGGCGGAAAGACTGAAGGTATTTCTTTTCTTTTAAGAAATGGATGCTCATAAATGACGAAAAGCGATAGCCAGTGATAGGTTTGGAAGCTGAGAGTAGGAGCATTTTTCTCGGGGAAAAGTGCATTTCTTCATTTCATTAACTTCGTCAAGATACAACCTGCCAAAATAATATATATTTGTTCTAATTTAGGTGGCAACCTGACTGCCGTCACTTCAGGTGATGGTTCAGAACATGCCGTCGAAGGCGGTCAGTCATCCCAGGGTGGAATTATTGTGAAGGAGACTCGAACGAAAGGTCAGAAAAACATCAGCGAGTCTGGAATTGCGGTTTGGCCGGAGAAGAGCGGTGGAAAGATTCTGGAGCGAGTTGGAAGCACGACTCTTGCTCCTGGCGAGACAACCATCGATGTTGATAAGGTTCTTTTTTTCCCCATTTTTGATAGCCTGAATCCTTTTCAAAATGATTAATCTGAGAGTTCACGTTGTTTGGCAGAATGAAAAAAACATAATATCGGCAGTTCGTAAAATACGGCACGATGGCACGCTACCTTTTAGTATCGTTGATTGGAGAGCAAAGTCGATACTCGTGCAGAGCAATTAAAAATAGAATTTATAGTGAAATGGTGAGTCACGTAAAAGAGAAATGAGACGAATAGCGCAATTTTTGGATATCGACGTTCTCTCCAATCAATAATACTAAAAAAACGTGGTGTAGTTTGTCGTCAAATATTGATTGTCCATAATATCGTTCAGAAATTTTCTTGTTCCTATCTGTTGAAGAATTCAATTTGTTGATTTTTTATTTTCTAATAATTTTTTCCTTCAGATTGGTCTGGAGATCAAAGGAAGCGATTTGACGACGTCGGCGCAACCAGATCTCGTTCTGACATGGAAGTTCTCGCCCACTCCGGAACTGACTTCCGGAGAAACTGAATCACCTGAGACTACGTTGCCAACCTCACCTGAAACTTCCCTATCCACGATAACGATGACTCAGAAACCTGAAACCGACATCATTGGAGAGGAAACCGAAAATCTGTATGGAGGCGAGAAGATCCAAACGACTTCTACAACCACAGAGGGTAAGAAAGATTTTGAATTTTTTTTTTCGAAAATTTTTGACGATTTGAAATTATCCGAAACTAGTGAAATGGGGGGTGTGGATGTGTCTATCATCGGGCATGAGCAAAATTCATTTCTTTCTCAAAGGGAGACTGGTAAATCTTGCTCATACCTATCAACCTCTTTGCTCATTGGTCCGCCAGATCGCGACGTCGCCATAGATACTAATTTTCGATATTACTCACTTATTTTAAGAAACGACCACGACAACTGTCCAACAAGAGACGCCTTCGACGACCTGGTGGGAGGAAGCTGGAGCTGAATCGACCGTTGAGACCACAAGTCTGCCATCCACAACCGAGAAGACGACTGTTCCGACTACACAGTTCAGCTCTACAACGACCACGACGAACACTCCAGGTATTTTGCACATGCATTTCAAAAGACCAAGGCTTCTTGAAAATTTGAGCAAGTGGAATTTTTCGGCATTGCTGCTGGTAGAATGGTGATGGTAAGGTAAAACAAGGGGGTTTTAATGCCGAACATGATTCGATTTTTAGGAAAAAAACTTTGAATTGTTTCTTTAATTTTGAACGGGGATCGATTAAGTTGGTTTGAGGAAAATGGTCTGAGGATTTTTATCAAGAGCTTATTCATTTCCGAAATTTTCCTATTTTCAGAAACAATCACCACTTCTGAATCCACAACGATTTCGACTACAACTCAACAGGAGACCAGCACCCTTTCGACTGTATCTTCATCCGAAGTCGTGCATATCAACATTTCCACAACTCAGAAGCAAACTTCACCAACTCCGAAAGCGACAACCACTGAAGATTTGGTACTTGCACCTCAGTGGACAGAAACTTCGAAGGCTTCACCATCTACTTCACCTGTTTCTGAGCAAACGAGTCCAAGCACTACTCCAAGTACCACTCAGAAGCCAACAACGCTGAGCACAACCCAGAAACAAACGACAACGACTTCTGAAACCCCATCCACAACAGTTTCGACCACCCAGGAGGAAACAAAGAGCACCAACTCCACTGTCGTCGTCACCAAGCAGCCAAGCACTTCTCCCTCGACAAAGGCTCCTCAAACCCCCGGACTTCACATCATCACTGATTCGAAGGAGGAGGGAGAAGACGTCCATGGATCAGAGAAGATTCCGAAGACCTCAAGCAGTACAGCCACGACCACAACTACGAAATTCGTCGAACCGGAGCAAGAGCAGCCGAGTACAACCGAAGAAAGCGTTCCCCCTCTCATCGTCACCACTTTGGAATACACGACTCGTGGAATTGAAGTCACTCTGCCTACGAAGGACACCTTTAGTCTGCCTCTAAGTAGTAGCACAGTCCAAGCGCCCATTTCGGAGATCGCTAAAGTCGGAAACACGACGAAGTGCACGAGCAGTGACGAGTGCGGAGATGACGCGATGTGCGAGCGAAGAACCGGTGTCTGCCGATGCTATCCAGGCTTTGAAGGAGCTCCTCCACAGAAGCCTTGCAAGGACGTCGACGAATGCGCCGAGGACTTGCATGACTGCCACGAAACGGCTCGTTGCTACAATTACATTGGAGGGTTCACCTGCTTCTGCCCGATGGGATACCGCAAAAATGAGAATGGCGTTTGTGAGGATATCAATGAGTGCATCGAGTCGCACGGCGGATGCTGCAGCTTGAACGGAACCTGCGTCAACAAGGAGGGATCGTACGCCTGCGTCTGTCAAGAGGGCTTTGTTGGAGACGGGTTAGTATTTCCCATTTATGAATTTGGTTAGGAAAATGAATGAGGAAGAAATGTTTATAAAAAGAGGGTTTCTTTTCGGTGTAAAATTAAAAAAAAAAAAAAGAGACATTACCATGGAGAAGTGATGATCATGATTTTTTGTTGATTCAGAGAAAGAGAACATGATGAAGTTTCGATTGATTATTTACGGTGCAAAATCTTTGGAAATGCTGAAAAGCCATACTTTTACAGGTACAACTGTCTTCCGATTACCAAGAAGCCTTGTGGCGACGATGACTGGGCCAAGGCCAATTGCCCCTCGAACCACATCTGCCTCGTCGATTCGACTGGAAAGACCGACTGTGACACCTGTCAGAAGGGATTCGAGATGATCAACAACCGATGCACTGGTGAGATTTCTGTTGATACTTTGTGATCATGATGAAAAGTTGAGAACAAAATGCACGAGTTTTAAACTTTTGAAGTAGAGGAGTTAATTTAGACGATTTTAGTATTCCTGTTTCAGAAGGACTATAAAAATCTTAAACTTTTTCGAGGCCTGCAGAAATTGAACTTCAAAATACCATTTTTAAGATATCGACGAGTGCAACCGTGAGGGCCTGAACATGTGTGACAAAAACGCTATCTGCACGAATACGCCAGGGTCGTACACCTGCAAGTGCGGAAATGGGTTCAGAGGAGACGGTTACATGTAAGACATTGAAGATTTTCATTCTTTAGAAATGTATTTAGGTGCGCCGACGTCGACGAGTGCACGCGATCCCCTTGCCATCCTCAGGCAGAGTGCACCAACACTCCTGGGTCGTTCAAGTGTGAATGTATTGAAGGCTTCGTTGGTATAAAATTTCATATTTTCGGAATTTTATTGAAATATTTCTAGGAAATGGAATTTCGGAGTGCATGAACCCGAATGAGCGCAGCTGCGAAGATGTCCAATCATTCTGTGGAAGGGTCGAGCACACCTCCTGTTTGTCAGTCAGACTTCACGACGGATCGCTTGGATCGGTCTGCGAATGCGAACCCAACTATCGGTACAACAAGACGTCGAACATTTGTGAAGGTGGGAAAATTCGAAAAAAAACGATAGAAATGCAATGTCATGCAAACAAATTATTTTACTTTACAATCTTAAAAATTAGATTGGTTTCAATTTTTCGGAAGATATCACTTTCAACACAATATCCAATTTCCGGTTCGGTTCATTGCATTTTCAAAATAACTCAGAATATGTAATCCTCGATAAATAGTTATTTTGAAAAACTTAGATATCGATGAGTGCAAAGAAAATCGCCATAACTGCGATCCTTCTTCGTCGGCTTGCATCAACGAAGACGGAGGTTTCCGATGTGAATGTGCAGAAGGTTATGAGGGAGCTGGTGGCGTTTGTGTTGGTAAGAATTTGCGGTTTTTTTCAAAAATAAAACTACAAATTCCAGACATTAACGAGTGCGATCGTGGACTTGCTGGCTGCCACGCCATGGCTATGTGCATCAATGCCCCTGGCAGTTCTGGGTGTCGTTGTATGCATGGAATGAGTGGAGATGGTGTTATTTGTTCGCGTAAGCTTCATAGAATTTTTAATAACTGAATTTGTGGGTTTGAGTCTAAACGAATAAGAAACGGCAACTTCAAAAGTTGCTAGTTACCAATTTTGGACTAAAGGGCATAGGAAAGTCCGGGGGTTGAGTTTGATGGTATCTTTCAAAATTCCCACATATTTTTGATCCAAATCTTCAAATGAATATCAAAAAATCAACTATTCAAACTGCCCACCTTTTCAGCAATGCCAACCGACAACTCGTGTACGCCAGAATGGACTCGACTCTGCAAGCTGGAGAACAAGACCTGCCACATCGACGAGGAAGACGTACCGCAGTGCGGTGGATGTATCGAAGGACATCAACCCATCAATGGATCCTGCCAAAGTAAGCTGTCTTTCAATTCTTACCATTGCATGCGTTTGGTTTTCACTCATCACTCATTTGTTATGCATTGTGTGAGGCATCATGGAAGGTTTAGTCAGTTCAGAAACAGATCATTTGAAAATTCATAGTTATTATTTTTGCACTTTGCGCCCTCGCTTTTCAAAGAATGACTATAGACAGTGGAGGTACTCTGCCATTCTGCGAATCGGACCTCGTGCAGCAACCGAAAGGAACAAATTACATTGATTAGCCGCTACTCTGTATCAATTTCCCATGGTTCCTTCTCATTTTTGCTATTACTTTATCTAATCGATGAATAGAAACGACGCAATCCACTCACCTTGCTCATTGTCATCTATGCATTTCTTTTTCATCGGCTTTAAAAAGAGGGGGCCCATATGCTTTGACAAAACTAATTACATCAAAATTGCCCAAATCTTTCAAATGATCGGTCTTCAATTTGACTTAACTTTTTAAAGAAAAGCAATAGCGATTGTGTGAAGATGCACTTGATTGAGTTTGCTACTTTCAGTGCCGCAGATTGTCGGCATCTGCAGCAATCCGGCGAAGAACGACTGCGACAAGAACGCGGACTGCATCGATGTTCATCCAGACGGGCATATCTGCGTCTGTAGAGAGGGATATCTTGGAGACGGAAAAATTTGCGATGGTAAGAGAATTATTTCTAGCATGACATGAGCTAACATAAATATCACCCGTCTGGAAACTTGTTGTCACCAAATTATCACAATTTTTGCTGGTAATCAACCTTACTTTTCTTACTTCTCTCTAATTCCAAAATGTGGTGGCAACAAAAACGTGTTTCCATAAGGAACAAATCTTGACACAATGCTAAATGCCAGTAGCTCTTCTCACTCTCATCTTTGCTTTGTACTGATGGTCAAAGAGACGCTAACATTTGGCAAAAGATTTTTTTTTCTCAAAAAAAAAATTCTGATACCTATCACTGTATTCTTTATTTTTCAACTTACAAAATGGTACAGCTAAGAGATTTCAATGCATGATGTTCGATGTATAGACATCGATGAATGCTCACTCGGCAATGTATGTGGTCCGAATGCGATTTGCGAGAATGTGGGTGGCACTTTTCACTGTCGATGCAAAGACGGATTCAAATCGAAAAGCGATGATGGCTACGACTGCAGCCCACTTACTCAGCAAGTACACAGGACGAGTCCAAGTGAGAGCACTACAAAATGCATGCAAGGAACCATCTCATCGGGGCTAACTAATAACTGAATTTTGCTTATTTTTTTAACAAATAGGCAAAGATGATCATATTTTTACTTGCAGGCCCACTCTGTCATCTCAAGGCCAAGATCGTCGAAGGGCGATGCGTTTGCATTGAAAACTATGAAGGCGACGGAGTCAAGAATTGTCAACGTAGGCATTTTTTAACTTTGCAAAAATCCGAAGAAGTGGTATGCGGGAATTCCAGTCCTATTAAGAAAAGTTGTGGTTCCTCTCATTTTTACTGATTCTGTTGCTGTTTCCGGAAACTTGGAAAGCCATTTCCGCTCGTTTGTCAAAAGCTCGGTTTTGAAATAGGAGCGGTTCAACGCTTTTGACCGCTACTCTGTACGTGGAATAGGAATAGAGATGAGGCTGAAAGGGAGTAATCGTATTCTTTATCAAAGTGATCAGCAAGAATAGATTTATTTTATCCTTATTTCAATTCGTTTGTCTACTAACCCCATTTCCCTCTATCATGAAATTTTTACTTTTCTAAATCGACAATCTTATACAAAAAGCCAGAATTTTGCTGTTTTTTTCTTTCAACAAACAATTTTTAGCAATCACAACGACGGTTTCGATCAGCCCTGACATGAGACACCCCGAGACGACGCCCGAAATCGGTGAGCTCCCAAGCACCACTGCACAAGAAACTACCACTATCCTTTCCTCAACCCTTTCCTCAACCACAACATCAAGCCAACAACCAATCACGACCACGGTCACCGAGCAGTCGACCACGACCTCGGAGCACATTACCACCACATTGGTTTCAAGCACTACCACAGAATCACCAAAGCCGGTAATAACCACCGAACAAACAACAACCACTCAAAAACCGGAACAAACTGAAATCACCCAAACAGTAACCGAGGAAATAACCACTGCGAGTGAAAGTAATGCCGTTTTTGAAACTGAACCAACAACGACACATGCACCTGAGATTCTTGTTACTGATCTGATTCAAGTTGTGGACTCATCTCCACCTAATCTCGTAACATCGAATGTGTTTGAGAAAGCAGATTCATTCACCACGAAAACGTTCAAGCCCCACTTCGAATTGGGTCACACCCGACCACGCACTTTGAAACCCATCATGGTCACCAGCTCGTTGGGAATCGTCGACGCAACGACTCCGATGGACATTCAAGTCGAAACTGTCAGTTCGACCTCACCTTCCACAACGCAAGAACAAACCACCACAACTGCACAACGAGGTAATGTCACTCAACAGCAAGAAACACAAGAGACTCACCCAAGTTCAACCGTTTCACAACAAACTACTGGCTCACCAACCAAACTTATCATTCACTTTTCCACTAAAAATGAACTACTGAATAATTCTACTAGTCAACAACCAGCATCTCCTGTTGTCAGTTCGACCACAACAGAAGTGCCTACTAAAATGCCAACTACCAAGAAATTACTACCAGTCAAATCAACCATCTATCCAGCTATTGAATATAACATCAGCAAAACGACTTTGTCAACCAACGGCAAAACGACTTATCACACGATCGTAACCATCCCACTGACTCAATCCACTCATGAAACATCGTCAATAACCGAGAATCAACAGCCAACCTTATCAACCGATAACCCCCAAACTACAACAAAGCCTCACCCTGACATTATTCCCTCGGGCTATAACAAATCTGTGGAAGAAAAGATGGTGCCGGATTTTTCCTCTATCCAGCCTAACATCCCTAACGAAGAAGGCCATAACCCCTATGAACTTGGATTCGGGGAAAGCAGTCCTAGTCCCTCCTCAAGCCAGAATCCTGAAACCACCACTTTTGAAGGAGTTTTGAATACCTTGAGAATCCATATGTCCTCTTCATCAACAGAAGAGAATTCTGAGGACAGACGAACGACTAGTAGTGGGCATACTCGTGTGAAGATCGAGACGTCGAGTTCATTGCCATCAACTCCAGCACGAATGAGCGAAGACAGGATCGTCGTTACGGAGAGCAGCCCAATTGTGAAGGAACTCGAAACTACCTCCAGCCTTCCTTCATCGTCTTCGACCGTCCAGAGCAGCACTTCGGAGAAGGTCAAGATCAGCACCAGTCAGCACTTACCTTCTTCAACGATTCGACGAAGCAGTACCACTCGGGAACCAACAGAACGCACAACTTTGGAGAAGGTTCAGATGAGTACCAGCCAACACCTACCTTCTTCGACAGTTCCAAGTAGTACGATTCGAGAAGAAACGAAGAGCTCGAGCCCATTGCCCACGACTTCGGAGAAATTTGAAACTGAGACAACGAGTATCCTTCCTTCGACTCCAGAATTACCCTCCAGCAGCCGTGCTCAACAAGAAATCACAATTTCGAGCTCACAGCCTGAGACTTCAGAGAAAGTCAGCACGACAAGCAGCAGCAGCAGCAGTCTTCCTCTTTCATCGTCGACAGTCCGAAGCAGCAGCACCCTTCAAGAAAAATCCGAAACCTCAAGCCAGCTGCCGTCTTCCACTTCAGTTCCAACCACTACAGTTCAAAATGAGGCTCAAAGCTCCAGCTCTTCACTGCCCAAGACTTCAGAGAAAGCTGAAACGACCAGCCATCAGGTCCAAACTTCATCAACGACTGAAAAGCAAATCGAAAATTCAAGTCCAGTGCCAATGGCTTCGAAGAAGATTGAAACCACGAGCCATCTTCCTTCCTCTTCCCAGACTTCCCATAAGATCCAAAGCAGTACGACCCAACTTTTGTCTTCCAAGATTTTCGTCACCGAATCTGAGGTTCAAACGAGCAGCGGTCATCCTTCAACTCCAAGAATCGTTCCCAGCAGCACTGCGTCAGAAGCCATCGAGAGCACAACTTCTTATCAACCACTTTCTTCGTCTTCGGTTCAGAGCAGCACGGTCCAAGAAATTCAGAGCACAAGCCCGTTGAGCTCGACCTCGGAAAAGATCGAGACTACAAGCGCCCTACCAGTGAAACTCTCCTCTGTTCAAAGCAGTTCAAGCTCATTGAAAACCACTTCTGAAATCCTTTCCACCACACAAAGTTCGGCCGAACTTCCTTCATCGACGCAGCCTGCGAAGATCGCCGAAAAGTCATCCCCACTCCCAGAAATGATAGAGTCCACAACGACTGGACCCGCTTTCGTGACCGAGAAAGAGGAAGTGGAATTGTCTTCAGATTCGAAATCGACAACAACTCCTCGCCAAATTATCCATGAGCAATCTTCAGCTTCACGAAGAACAACCGAACCAGTTCCAAGCTCCACGATAAGTCTGAAGGAAATCGTGACCTCTAGCAGCCGCACCCAGTCCACATCCAGTGAACCTGCTTTCGTTACTGCAGCTGGTAGCACAGAAGATGAGACAACGCTGATTCAGAGTTCGTCGAGCACTCTTTCAAGTACCGCAACACAGCAGAAACTCGAAGAAACAACTCCCAAGGTCATTTCCACCCACGACCCTGAAATCAACAGTACTCTACAAATTACAACTCAAGAGCGCGAAATTGAGACAACGACGACAACTCAAAAGTCGAGCCATTCAACGAAGAAATTGGAAACAACTACGGTCCATCAGACGACAATACAAGAGAAAATTGAATCGACCACAGACCTGCTCACTACTCACGAAATCTCAAGTTCATCGCCTGAATCCAAGATCATTTCAACGACGGCCTCCGAAATTCCCAAAATGGTTCCCGATATTGCTCCTAGCACCACGCAAATCCCAGAAATAACATCATCCCAAATTTCTACCCAAGAAATTCATTCATCAACTCAACAGCAGCAAAGCACTGTTATTTTAACAAGTCCGAGCACAATTCCAACCACGAGTGAAAATCGTAAGTCAGATAAGCTTGTTTCTGAAAAGCTGCCTGTGATTAGGGTAGAAATGTCGTCTACTAACCATCAAAAACCAACAACTTCAAAAATCAACACCTCACAAAGCACCACCACGCATGGGATTGATTTGCGTCAGACGGACAAATCATCAGTTCAAAAATTAACCTCAACCACTCACCAACAGCCTGTTAAATCAACCAAAACAACAAACGTGCCTGTTCACAGTTCGTCCAGTTCAACTCACAAACCAAATATAACCACCAAAGTCCCTCAAAAGTCTACCAAAGTAACTCGTCCTCCCGAGCTTCGTAATATCACTCAAACTAGTCATACGCCACGAACTGAAAACTTGGTCAATAAGGTAACAGATGCAGGGAATCTTTCGGCTACAATCAAGCGGGTTAACCAAACTATCCAAACATCAACTCAAATCCCAACTACTGAATCAACCGATTCCATTGTCAATATTCATATTATGACAGGTGAGCAGCACAGCACGCAGGGAACGACAACCGTCAACCCGGATATCACCATCGACGAAGGAGAAAATCCGCACGGGGTGGATAAAGATGAAAAGGGTCCTAGAAAGAGCACGTCGTTATTACCCGGTCTTCCCACTGAGAGTGTAAAATTGACCACTGAGCAAATTTTGACTTCCACAAGTAAACCGAAATCCTCATCCTACCCTCCTGACATCACGATTGACGAAGGGGAGAATCCGTACGGTCTCGGCAAAGACGAGAAGGTTCCTCGGAAGAGTACAAAGCGTCCTAGAATCATTGAAGGTCATGTTTCGGCAACTCTTCTTCCGGCCACTTCTGGTTCGAGCAAGTCGCCTATGCTAGTGGAAGGTGAAATGGAAGGCATGTCGACAGTGTTTGGCAGGAAGACAACGCCGAATGATATCGAAGGGGTGACTAAGAGCAAGCTTCTATCCACTTTGAGTTCAACTCATCCTTCAACGACTGGAACAAGAATGAAGGTCGAGATTGTCACCTCTGGATACAAGGTGCTTTCTGAACAGAAATTCCCCGAATACTCGTCCCTCGTGCCAGACATTCGTGTCGAAGAAACTCCGAATCCCTACGACGGTCTGACTGAATACGACATGTCGAGCGGTCCAACTTCAGAATCAACTAGCCCAATTCCGACGTCAAAGATCATCAGATCCGAGGAAGAGAGCATTTCAAGTGCTAGTATTCCCGAATCGTCTTCCATCAAATCGAGCATTGAGAAAATCGATCATTCTGAGAAAATCCTCGCAAAGGCCAACGAATCATCAAGGAAGATCATCAGCTCTCATGAGAAACTGGTTCCAGAACTTCGAATTCCTGAGTCGTCGTCCATCAAATCAAATACCGAGAAAATCGAAAAGTCGGAAAGAATCATTGGAACGGAGAATCAGAAGTACAGCAAAGTGATAAGTTCTGAAGGAAAACAGGTTCCAGATATTCAAGTACCTGGATCTTCCTCCATCAGGCCAGACATTGAAGAGATAGATCGAACTCAGAAAATTCTTGCAAAAGCCAATGAAACATCGCGAAGAATCATCAACTCACAGAGCGAACTCATTGCTGATCGCCGAATCCCTGAAACTTCAACAATTCTCCCAACAACAGAAGTTGTCGATCGTTCAGAAAAGATTGTCGCCAAAGAGGATCAGAAGTTCAGCAAAATCATTCATTCCGAAGACAAACAAGTTCCGGAGCTTCAAGTACCTGAGTCGTCTTCCATCAAATCAACCCTCGAAAAGATCGACAAGATGGAGAAGATAATTGGAAAAGAAGAAGGAAAATTCAGTAGGATTATCGGATCTGAATCTGAACGCGCTTCGGATGTCCAAGTACCCGAATCTTCTTCGATCAAGCCCCAAGTCGAAAATGTCAACAAGTCTTCGAAGATAATTGGAACTGAAACCGAAAAGTCGAGCAAAGTGGTCCAATCTGAAGGCAAAGTGATTCCAAATTTCGAAGTCCCATCAACTTCATCGATCAGACCCGCTACAGAGGTGATTGATCGCTCCCAGAAAGTCATCGCGAAGGAAGATGAGATGTTCAGCAAAGTCATAGGGTCAGAAAACGAACGAATCGAAAATAATAAAGTCCCAGAATCATCATCGATCCAGTCTAGAATCGAGAAGATCGATAAAATGGAGAAAATTATCGGAAAGGAAGATGAACGATTTAGCAAGATCGTGAAGGCTGAATACGAATTTATTCCGGAAGATCAAGTTCCTGGTTTCTCAACAACTCAAACCACAATCGAAAAGATCGATAAGTCGGAAAAGATCGTTGCTAAAGAGGACCAAAAATTCAGCAAGATCATCGGATCAGAAAATAAGCAAATTCCAGAACATCGAATTCCTGATTCTTCCACCATCAATCCCAAATTTGGAAAGGTCGATAAGATGGAAAGAATCATCGGAAAAGAAGACGAACGATTTAGTAAGGTCGTGAAGGCTGAATACGAATTTATTCCGGAAGATCAAGTTCCTGGTTTCTCGACAACTCAAGCCACGGTCGAAAAGATTGATAAGTCGGAGAAGATCGTTGCCAGCGCCAATGAAACGTCAAGGAAGGTGATCACTTCTGAGCATAAACGACTTTCTGAAGGTCAAATCCCGGAGTCCTCGTCAATTCATTCTAATATCGAGAAACTTGACAAAATGGAGAAAATCGTCGGCAAGGAGGATGAAAGATTCAGCAAGATTGTCAAGGCTGAATATGAACTTATTCCGGACTTTCAAGTCCCAAGTATGTCTTCAATCAAACCCAGCGCCGAAAAGATTGACAAGTCACAGAATATCATCGCTAGGGTCAACCAAACTTCAAGGACACTGATAAACTCTGAAGGAAAGACGATTCAGATAATTCAAGTCCCTGGCTCTTCTTCCATCCAATCAGTTACCGAGAAAATCGACAAATCTCAGAAAATCGTCGCGAAAGAAGACGAGAAGTTCAGCAGGATAGTTGGCTTAGAAAATAAAAGTATCAAAAATGTTCAAGTGCCCGAATCTTCGTCGATCAAGCCCATCCCCGAGGAAATCGATAAATCACAGAAAATCATCGCGAATGCGAATGAGTCGTCAAGCAGGGTGATTACGTCTGATAGGGAATCAATTCCTGAACATCTGATTCCAGAATCGTCTTCGATTAAGTCAGCTATCGAGAAGATCGACAAGATGGAGAAGGTGATTGGAACTGAACACGGAACTTCAAGGAAGGTTATTAGCTCAGAAGAGAAGAAGATCTCCGATGTCCAAATTCCTGAACCCACCTCCATTCAACCCAATATTGAAAAGCTCGATAAGACGGAGAAAGTCATCGGAACAGAGCATGAAAGATCGAGCAAAATTATCGCTTCTGAAAACGAGCTTTATCCTGATCGTCACATCCCAGAATCTTCATCCATCAAATCTGAAATCGAAATGATTGATACTTCCACGAAGATAGTTGGGACGGAGAATGAGAGATTCGAGAAAGTTATTGTCTCCGAGCATGAATTTATTCCGGATGTTCAAGTCCCTTCTACGACAACGCTCATTCCAGACATCAGAGACGTCATATGGTCTGACGAAATAATCGCCACGGAAGACGACCTGCCGAGTGGAACTCCGGCAGCTACCACCAAATCTGTTTCGAAAGTTGTCGCATCTGAAAATGAGCTGGTTCCGGATGTCCGAATTCCTGAATCCTCTTCTACCCAGGCCAGCATCACGAAGATTGATAGGTCCGAAAAAATCGTTGCACAAGTCAACGAAGCCTCGAGGAAAGTGATCAGTTCTGAAGAAAAATTGGTTCCTGAACACCAAGTTCCCGATTCGTCTTCAATCAGACCATCACCGGAGATGATTGATCAATCGCAGAAGGTCATCGCCAAAGAAAACGAGCATCTGAGCAAAATAATCAGTCATGAACAAGAGATAGTCAAAGATTTCCAAGTGCCGGAATCTTCTTCCATTCAACCGACCACCCAGAGCGTGGATAAGTCGACCAAGGACATTGCTACTGAACTGGAGCAGTCAGGAAGACATACCACTAAAGTTTTGGAATCTTCGCATGAGATAATTCCTGAAGCAAAACTTCCTGACGATTCGTCCATGGAGCACGGCATCCGGAAAATGGTATTCCCTGATAAAATTATAGCCAGGGAGCATGAGCTGTCAGGCCAAGCCCCTTCGACCACAACTAAATTTGTCCCTAGAATTGTCACATCTAATACTGAGCTCGTGCGCGATGTCAATGTTCCTGAATCCTCTTCTATTTCGTCCAATATTGAGAAGGTCGATCGATCAGGAAAGGTTATCGCTAAAGAAGACGAGAAGTTCAGCCGTGTGATCAGCACAGCAAGCAGGGAGATTTTGGACCGGAAAGTACCCGAGTCATCTTCCATCAGGCCTGATAAGGAAGTGATTGACAAATCCCAAAGGATCATTGGAACAGAAGAAGAAAAATTCAGCAAAGTCTTGACTTCGGAGAAAGAACAACTATCGGATCACCAAATACCAGAATCGTCGTCGATCAAGCCGAACATTGAGAAGATCGACACCTCCACTAGAATCGTCGGAACTGAAGACAATAAGTACAGCAAGATCATCAGTTCTGAAGAGAAGAAAATCTCGGATATCAGTGTACCAGAGTCGTCTTCAATTAGACCAAAAACTGAAGTGCTCGATAAGTCCCAGAAGGTTATCGGTATGGAGGATGAAAAGTACAGCCGAGTAATCAACAGTGAAGGCAAGACCATCAAAGAAGCCCAGATTCCCGAACCGTCCTTCTTTACGCCGACGAAGGAGATTATCAACAAGTCTCAGAGGACCATCGGAACTGAGGACGAGAAGTTCAGCAGGATCGTGTCTTCCGAAAAGGAATCGATTTCGAATCGTCGGATTCCTGAATCCTCTTCGATTTTACCCACAACAGAAGTGATCGACACCTCGACGAGAATCATTGGAAAGGAGGACGAGAAATTCAGTAGGGTGATAACTTCTGAGAAAGAGTTAGTTGAGGGTCGTCGAGTGCCTGAGCCGTCCTTCATTACACCAACAAAAGAGGTGAATGATCGATCACAGAAGATAATTGGGAAAGAAGATGAGAAATTCAGCAGAATAGTTCAATCCGAAAATAAACAAATTTCTGACGCTCCAATTCCACAGCCCTCATCTGCCAAGCCTAACATTGAGAAGCTGGACTTTTCGAAGAAGATCATTGGAACGGAAAATGAGAAATTCAGTCGAGTCATTGGCTCTGAGAACGAGCTGATTCCTGACCGTCAAATTCCCGAACTCACCTCAATCAAGCCGCTAGTCGAAAAGATTGATACCTCGACAAGGATCATTGGCACTGAGAACGAGAAATTCAGCAGGATAGTCAGCTCGGAAAATGAGCAGATTTTGGACCGACAAATTCCTGGCTCATCTTCTATCAAACCTGAACTCGAAGTCATTGACAAATCACATAAAATTATTGCAACTGAAAATCCGAAGTTCAGCAGAGTTGTAAATTCAGAATATGAGCTGATTCCTGGCGCTCAAATTCCTGATTCGTCATCAATCAAGCCAGCAATTGAGAAAATCGATAAATCTCAGAAGATCATAAGAACAGAAGACGAGAGGTTTAGCAAAGTGATCTCTTCTGACAACAAATTAGTCCATGATGTCCAGATTCCTGAGCCTTCTTTCATTACCCCGACGAAAGAAGTGATCGACAAGTCCCAGAAGATCATTGGAACGGAAGATCAGAAATTCAGTCGAGTGATCAATTCGGAGAATGAACTTGTTACTGATCGTCAAATTCCCGAATCTTCTTCTGTCAGACCCCGGGAAGAGAAAATTGACACCTCACAGAAAGTCATTGGAATTGAAACCGAAAAATCGAGCAAAATAATCAATTCTCAAAGTAAGCAAGTTAATGACACCCAGATTCCCGAATCCTCCTCGATCACGCCCAGGAGAGAAGAGATAGATCGTTCACAGAAGGTCATTGCCAGTGAATTTGAGAATTCAGTTCGAGCACCAACGACCAAAGTAATGAGATTTGAGCACGAGAGCATTCCCGATTTGAAAATTCCCGACCACTCTTCCCTCGAACAGGGAATCCCGAAAATCGCGCAACCCGATAAAGCCATAGCCACTGAAAATGAACACTCAAGCAAGGTTATCGCTTCTGATCAAGAAAATCTTCATCACTTCCGAATTCCTGATTCGTCGTCAATGCTACCTGACCTTCGACCAATTGATGGCACGACTAGAACAATCGCAACAGAATCTGAACACTACAGCAAAATCATAACGTCGGAGCATGAGAATGATCACAACTCTCGCATTCCTGAATCCTCTTCCATAAGGTCCCACATCGAAGAGATCGACACATCACAGAAAATCATTGCCAGTGAATTTGAAAACTCTGTCCGAGTTCCAACGACCAAAGTAATGAGATTTGAGCACGAACTTGTACCTGACATCCAAGTTCCAAAGCATTCGTCAATGGAACAAGGCATTAAGACGACCGTGTATCCCGAGAAAGTCATCGCGACTGAATCTGAGCATTCGCAAAAAGTTGTCTCAAACGAGCATGAGAGCGTTCAAGATCGACAAATTCCTGGACTATCTTCCATTAGACCCGATCTTCAAAGTCCTGAAACGACCACCAAAATTGTTGCACTCGAATCAGAGCACTTTAGCAAAATCATCACTTCGGAGGAGGAAGGCGACCACAACTCCAAAATTCCCGAGGTTTCATCAATCAAACCCGAGATTCAGAAAATCGATACATCGACTGAAATCGTTGCGACCGAGTCTGAGCACTACAGAAAAATTATCAACTCAAAGCATGAGGATCTTCTAAACCCCAAAATTCCTGATTCCTCATTCATGACGCCTGATCTTAGGAGGCCTGAAACTTCAATCAAAACTGTCGCCACTGAATCAGAGCACTCGCAGAAAGTCATCGCTGATGAGCAAGAGAGTATTCCGAATGGCCAAATTCCGGGAGTGTCTTCAATCAAACCAGATATTCAAAAGCCTGAAACATCAACAAAGGTTATTGCGACCGAGCACGAGCACTTCAGCAGAGTCGTCAGTTCTGAACAAGAGAGCGACCATAACCCAAGGATTCCTGATTCTTCATCGTTAATACCTGATCTTCAACAGCCTAAGACGTCGGCCAAAATTGTTGCAACCGAATCCGAGCACTTTAACAAAGTCATTTCTTCTGAGCATGAGAACATTCAAGAGCACCAAATTCCTGGTTCGTTCTCCATCAGGCCTGATCTTCAAGTGCCTGAATCTTCGACTAGGATCATAGCAACGGAGTTCGAGAAAGCTCGTAGAATCATCACATCTGAGTATGAGAATCAACGCAACTCTCAAATTCCTGAATTATCTTCTATGAGTCCGGATCTTCGATCAGTTGAAACCTCGACCAGAATCCTTGCAACCGAATCTGGGCACTCAAGCAGACGACCACCCCCTACAATTGAAATCGTCACATCTGGTTACGAGAAAATCGACGAGGTCAAACTCCCTGAGTATACGTCGATCATACCTGAAGCAGAGGAAACTGAAAACCCTTACGACTCATTGGCTACTGAATCTGACCGTTCAAGCCAACCGCCATCGTCCTCCCCATCTACCTCAGTTCGCACCTCACCTTCTTCGATTTCACCAAAGATTGAAATTGTCGATTCAAGCCATGAGCACAGTCCCTCAACCACAACTCCACAGTTTACTCTGCATCCAACATCCAGAATCGTCACTTCTGAAAATAAATTGGTCCCAGATATCAGAATTCCCGAAAGCAGTTCCATTGAAGCGATCAAACCAGGCACCCACGAAGTCAAAATTGTTGAAGCTGACCGAATGTCAAGCAAAGGCCCGACCAGTCCACCACATATCGAAACAGTCAAATCCGAATTCGAGCGCATTCCGGATGTCCAAGTCCCGGAACACATGTCCATCGAAAATGGCGACCATAAAGCTGTACACCCGACTAAAATCCTAGCAAGTGAATACGAACAGTCCAGTGAAGCCCCACTCACCACCAGTGGCAGTTCAACCGAGAGCTACAAGGTTGAGCCTCCAACTTTCCCCTCTTTATCTGTCTCTACAACCCAGGAGACGAAACCCTTCCGTGTTTTTACCACACGATCACCAGTTCCCAGTGAAATCCCCTATTCCAAAACCATTTTACCTGTGAGCAGTAAAATCCCAATTTTACCACCAGAGCACAGCACAAGTGCACCACCACCACAAATTGAACTGTCATCCAGCACCACCCCTGAACAGGAAGTCACTCACAGTCAGAGCATTTCCACCCAAGGTACGCCAACACTCCTCGATTTTGGCATGACAACTATCCACTTCGCAAAAGAACTATTCTATCCTATCCTATCCACTACCTGGGTTATAAAGGAAGATATTTCAAGGTTTAGTTTCACTTCTATCCTGCATCTGTCACTGTGTCTATGCGTTAAGGAGCATGGATCTATCGCAAGTTTTCAGTTTTCCAAACCAGTTTCTATGCATGTTATTATTGTCGATGAATGACCACTTGGGCTAAAGTAAATGAGGCTCGCTTCTTTCTTCCCCTGCTTTGAACCTCGGATATATTCAGTGGCTCAAAGAAGGAAGAGTAAGAAAGGCTCCCTTTACTTTATTCCAAGTGACCGTTCATGGACGATATGCTCACTGTCACTTTTTAAAGCATGAAGTTTGCGTTCGAATAACTTCTTCAGTTATTTACCAACAACCAGACAGAATAATTATTTAACTTTCAGAAACAACAACTCCGATTAACAACCTAACCAGTCACAACATCAAACCAACCTCAACCCGGAAACCCAAACTAATCATTACTAATACCGGAACGATTGGCGGAATCACGCCCGTTCCTGAGAGCGTGGCTATTTTTGAGCAGGATTTCGGTCAACCCCATGTAATTTCGCCGGTTGACGGAGTCTACAAGAAGAATCTGACAGCCACTTTGATCATCGTTTCATCACCGAAGCCTGGGAACAACGTGACTATGAGTCCGGATGTGACAGCGCCGTCATCAAAGAAATCCGTGACTCATGAGGTCACGAAGGGAACTTCTGCGAAGCCTCAGAAAACGACCAAGAAACCGAGTCCCTCAACCAAAGTCACGAAACGACTAACTTCAATAACGACTAGCATGCCTAATCGAAATATCACCAAAGTCCAGAAGAGTACAACTCCAAAACTTCCAACTTCAGTCAATTCCACTACAAAAATCCATACGACAACCTCCCGTCCTTCAACTCTGCCTTCTTCAAAGACGACAATCCTCATCAAAACTTCGCTTTCTTCTGACCGAACGACTTCATTGAAAGTCAATGAAAGACCTGACCAGAAAGTCACGATCCAACAAAAGCACAAGGAATCTGTCTCGACACCCAAGTCAACAAAGCCTTCCACAACTCGCAAACCGGAATCGTCGACAAAACTGGAGGAAGATCGCACCACACACGCTCTAGTGACAAAGCCCAAATCTTACAGCAGCACAACCAAGAACGTCGAAGAAATTCTAACCACGAAGACTTTGCTGAGCACGACAAGCCCATTGCCAGCCACATCAGTTCATAGCAGAAAGATCGAAACGACAAGTCAAATCACAACTACACCGGAATACTACGACGTCCGAGTTGAAGTTGCATTCGACAACTCTACTTTGAACCAGACTGAAGTTACAAGCTCGTCAAGGAAGCAGCAGCAGCAGCAAATTACAACGACGCCTTCGTCACCGACGACTGTCTATTCTTCAATCGCTGAGTTGATCACCAACAGCACAGTATCGGAAAAGCCTCACAGCACAACGACGAAACTGCCGAAATCGACCATCACCCCTCATCAAAAGACAAAGTACACGATCCACAAGGAAGAATATTCTCACTCGTCGAAGATCCTTGACAATAAGATGTCGAAGTCTTCGAAATGGATAATATCAACTAATAAACCTAACAACAAGGCGATAACCTTCTCACAAAACGTTTCAACCAGTTTACACCCTATCGGAACCTCTAAACAATCAACAACCTTGAAACCAACCACTAATCAACAACGAACACGTGCTGCTACTCCAGAGTCATCATCAACCCTTCCGTCGATGGTTCCTGATCTTATGGGTCAGACTTTTGAAACGCGAGAAATACCATCTACGACCCAACGATCGACTTCCATCAATTCGAGGACTACTAATCAACCCAACCGAACATCGATAACCATAACCAACCAACAGCATTCGCGAATGGTATCTGATCATGCAAGTTCAGCCCAGCCCACCCCTCCAGCGCCCATAGTTGAGTCCACAACCAGGGAGCACACGACTCGAGGACCACCTGCTGCTACTCCGCCAAATTGGGAAATTCTGCCGCCAGCTCCACTTCCTGATGAAACGGGAGGCTACGGACCGATCATTCGAAACCCCGAACCAACTTCGTGGCAGCACAACAAGCAGTCCGCAACGAGAGGAACCCTCGCTCCTCCGCCACCTGCCCGACCATGGGGATGGCCATCATCGACTCGTCGTCCGTACATCATCATTGTGAAGAGTACGACGCCTAGACACCTCGTACGCAACACGACACCTACACCATGGATCATTGTTCGGAGCACGTCACCAAGGGGTAATCAGTAATTAGTAATAGCATCTTGCATGCGCTCGCAGACTCTAACCGCTTGCATCGGCTAACAAATTGAAATTTTGAATGAAGAAAATATGATTGAATTGAATATCGAAAACACTGACAGTTTGTGCTTGAGCACGCATCAGAAATACGAAACTTCACTGAACAAGGCTTTGATTGCTGAAGACGGAGTTCATCTGCTAAAATAATGCTAAACGATTTTGCTTCAATTGCATATAGAGCTATTAACTTTCTGAAGAATATCTTCCCCAATAATTTTTTTTATTTTAGCCGCGACTGCCGACGATTCTCGAACCTATGTCAAAACCGACCAGACTCATTACGCCACAACTCAAGCTCCAGTTCCAGCAACGACGAAGCGAGGCCCACTTTGCACAGCGACAAATCGTGACAATTGTCACGAGTATGCCATCTGCGATGTGGAGGCCGGAGTGTGCGTCTGCCAGCAGGGCTTCCAAGGCGATCCATATTGGAACTGCACGTGAGTTTTCTGATTTCGAAAAGTAGAGCTTTATGTGCCAGCATTCTATAAAGAAAAAAAATGAAATTCTAAGTCGAAATGACTTTGTCTACAGAAAAATATCCTATTTTGAGTCTGAAGAAATCGCAAGGCTCTAATCTCTCCTAAATTATCCTGATGGACTGAATTGTTTCTGTCAATTTCTGCTTATATATGATATCTACTACCTTGAAATGTTCAAACAGACCTTCCATTTTCAGAAGAATCTCTGACCTGGATTGCGTCACTGAACCGAGCATGTGCCATGAGAAGGCTCTCTGCGACCGACACACGAAACGATGCAAGTGCGACATTGGGTAAGTCAATACTTGGTCTATGTTATGAAATAGGGGATGATCAGTTGATCGTACATGAGATAAAATTGGGGGAGAATTTGAATGACTCATAAACATTTACAGGTATATCGGAGACGGATATTTATGCCAGCCCGATCCTCAGGTATGAGAGAGTGAGTAGTTTAGGAAAAAAATAAGGTGAAATTTCAGGACTGCTTGGTCCGGTCGAACATCTGTAGCCCAGAAGCCATTTGTGTGGGAAGAAGATGCCAATGCATGGAAGGATTCACAGGTAAGCTATCGCGAAGTTAGAAAAGAGTGCAAATATGCCTGTTTCAGGAGACGGCATTAAGTGTGTGTCTTTGCATCAGAGATCTCACAATAGCTCGGAATGTGATTCCAATGCTCACTTCACGAACGGCATCTGCAAGTGTAATTTTGGCTTCTTCGGAAATGGCCTCTGTTGTGTCCCTGATCCGATGGATTGTGTACACTATCCCGGAATCTGTAATCTGGATGCTACTTGCCAGACGAGTACAAGAAGTTGCAAGTGCAATGAAGGTAAGTTTTCAGAATTTAGTGCTTTTTGAAACAACAAGTTGAAAGTTTTGAGAAGAAAAATTTAGTAAAGAAGAGATGAGAAGCTCCAGAATTTTCTAAATTACTTGTCCTCAAAATAAACTGTTGCAGTAGCGAACAAAAGTATCCGACCACCTATGAAATTTTGAACAGATAAAGAAACTATCAAGCGCTAAAAATTGTCCAATTACATTTTTATATTTGAATTGGATCACCACTAGAGTCGAAGCCAGGCACTCAAATTTTCATGGGTGGTCGGATATTTTTGTCCGCTACTGTATTTCCAAGAAGATAAAATTTAAGAAAATATTGATCATCTTATTTTTTTCTTCAGGATTCCTGGGCAATGGAATTTCTTGCTTCCCTGTCCGCTCGTGCCGCACCGACCCCAACATATGTTCGAAGAACGGACTCTGCCTACCATCAGGGCAGTGCATTTGCCGCCACGGTTGGGAGGGAGATGGAATTTCGTGCACTCGAGTGACGATGAATGGTCTGCTGACGCCGAATATCATTTCGGATATTCCTTCGGCTTGTTCCAACAAGTGCGACGTTGAGACGGAGCTGTGTATCGCTGGAGTTTGTGCTTGCAAACACGGCTTTGTTAGAAAGAACGGAAGATGTGAAGGTAAGATTGAACTTTTCAAAGAAAATAGTAGATCTTCACGTAATTTAGATGTCGATGAGTGCACAGCCGTCTCTCCTGCTCCTTGTCACCATTTGGCGACTTGCACGAATACCCCCGGATCGTACATCTGTGCCTG
Organism: Diploscapter pachys; assembly: GCA_002287525.1. NCBI lineage: Eukaryota > Metazoa > Nematoda > Chromadorea > Rhabditida > Rhabditidae > Diploscapter > Diploscapter pachys. Next base: position 57,258 of record LIAE01006288.1, on the reverse strand, counting down.
TCCAGAGGGCTATTCTGGAGACGGCAAGAGTTGTCTGCAACATGTGAAAGTCGGAGAAATGGCCGGTAAGCTACTTTATTTCGAAAAAAAAATCATTCCGAAAATGGGTTTTAGTGTACTGTGAGCCAGACGGCATGATCCTCGTAATGGGCAATGAGACAGACTCCTTCGAGGGTAGAGTTTTCGTCAAGGGTCAAGCAGAGAACCCGCACTGCTCGAAGACGTTCTCGCCATTGGTGCACCACACCAGGCCGTACATCTTCAAAGTCGAATTCCAATATTGCAATGTGCGATTGGAAGAAGAGGTAGGCTTGAAAAGCTTATCTTCTGGAAAAGAAAATTGCTATTTCAGGACACTTTCTCGACGACCGTCATCGTCCAGAAACACCCACTCTTCATTACAACCAAGGCTGACGCTTACGACTTGAAGTGCAAGTACCCAACTGGTTCAAGACAGGTAAAGAAAAAGGCGAGGAAACTTTCTTTCAGAATATGACTTATTCAGGTTAAATCACACGTTAACGTTTCTGAGCTTGCCACGGAAGCCACCATCGTCGACAAAATCACTGCTCCTCTGTGCAAATTGGCCGTTAGCAATGAGGCGGATCAGAGCATCAGTACGGCTGTCGTCGGAGAAGCGTTGAGGCTGAGACTGGAAGTTTCTCCTGCAGGTATCCAGAATTTCTTTCTCCCCCTTTACTAATATAAAATACTTTCTTCTAGACGCGTTCTCGATCATCCCCAGAAATTGCTTCGCTGTAAACATAGAGACTGGCGAGAGGTACACTCTGACTGACGGCTCTGGTTGCGCTATCGACGAGAGGCTGTTCCCCGAATGGCACCGAGTTACGAAAGCGAGAACTGAGGCTTTGTTCAGGTACATCCGATAAATTCTTTTTAAAATGTAGAAATTTACTTTAGGAGCTTCAAATGGCCCGACAGCTCGATGATCCGATTCCAATGCGACTGCTCACCGTGTGCTGGAGAGTGTCCTGAGGTTTTTTTCTTCTGAAACTAATACAAAAATACGATCTACGATTCAGATCAACTGCGCTGCTCGTCGTGAAAACGCCCTGAGAAAGTTCCGATTCCGAAGATCTCGGCACCCGAACGATGAGGCTCAGCAAGAAAGCGAAGTCGAGGTAACAGCTGTCAAGCAGGACGAAATCGAGGACGAACTGCTGGGAAAGGTATTTGAAACGAGCTTTTTAGCTCTAGTGAAACAAAGAAAATTCAGATAATTCAAACGAAACGACTCGCATTATCGCCGTTAGTCACCGTGATTGATAGTGCGCGAGGTAACTTACCGAAAACTGACGAATGAAAATGCTGAATTTTAGAAAATTCCGAAACACCCGAGGTCTTCATCATCGAAAACCCAGAGAACTCGAAGTATCTGAGGTTATCGATGTACTCGACGATCTTCTTCGTGCTGTTCCTCGTTCTGATGACTGCCTTTTTCCTCTGGCTGCGAAGTCGACGTTTGAAGCAGCGAGAAATGACTCTTCAAATGCCCCAACTTTCTCCCACTAAAATCTCCATCACACCAGAATCACTCAATGCGTTTTAAGCATACATTTTCATCTTCCTAAGTTTTGTTTTTGCTCATTAGTTGTCTTCAAGCATTCCCCCTTCATATCGCGATCTCCAACACACTTGTTTATGCATTCCACTTTTCAGTTTGTTATCTTTTTCTTTGAATTTGAATTTTAGGTAGATTTGTTCCTCAGGTTAGAGACTACTTTTTCTTGAACATTCCAGATCGGATTCCAAAAACCCCTCTTCATTCATGCAATAATATACTTAATCATCATTGTTATTTTTAGCAAAAGATTTCACCATAACAAGTCGGCAGTTTTCTCTAGACCCTTCGAAATCTCTTGCTGGTTTCTAAAACTTCCAGAACATTCCGAACCTTTCCTTAATGTACGAGTTGCCATTTGACTTAACTCCTTAATTGCATCAAAACCGCCTTATTTCATATCATTTCTATCAAATTATTATCACAAAATCGAGTACCTTCTAAAACATTCCATATTTTCTAGAAATTTGACTAATTTATTTCTTCAAAAATTCACTAAGTTTCTAGATGTTGCCTAAAATTTCCTGTTATCCGGGTTACATCATGTGTTCAGCAATGTGTGCTATTTTGGCAATAGTTTGTGATTTTTCCTTTAATTTCGAGGTTGTTGTTTTCAAACATTTCCCTTGCTTCGCCGATAATTGGGCCCCACAATTATGCGGTGTTCAAACTCAAACGACCTAATCAATCAATAAAAATTCAATAATCTGTGATTTTTTAAGTCTTAAAACAATTGGATTTAACGATTTTTTAAGTTCATTAACAATTGAAGCATCACCAGGGCTGGGATTCAAGATGGCAGAGAACAGCTAATACGATCTACCAAAAATAAACACATTTGCATCTCAAATCAGAAGTATTCAATATCAAGATAAAACTGTTATGATTTAGTTGCATTACGAACTGGGCGACACTAGTCTTTTACCAGCATTTCAGGACTTTTACTTTTGAAACACCTTACCTACAGAGTTTGAGGTAAAAATTCTAATGTTTGCAAATTTTTAGCGATTTTTAATTCCAGTTCGTTATAAAATTTCTCACCAATTGTAAAATGATTCTAGCAATAATCTTCACAAAAAAAGTTACTCGATGCTATCAGGGATATTTTGGATTGCGAAATATTTCACCTCCAAAAGCGTATAAATTTGCCCTCCTTTCACAATTTCCCGTCATTCTAAGCGTTTTGAAATTTCAAAAGCAGTCGAATTCATTTCTAAGGCCTAAAATTGCCACCAAATTCATGAATTTACGGCGAAATTCACTAATATTGGCGACACACAGTTGGTCTACGTTACGCATATCACTTGAGTAAATTGGAACTTTTCGGTAAAATTATTATTTTTCACGGCCTTATGTTCTTCATGGTTAGGCTTTGCCTCACCTGTCTGCAACCTTGACGTGCCGTTGTGCATCGTTCTCAATCGCGCAAATGTTGGTCGTTGTTTTGGCAATTGAGCGCGCGATCGCCGCTCATTTTCGTTTATTCTTTTCCACTCATTCATTTCCGTCGATTTTTACCCTGATTCCCTTTCTTCGGAAATAAACGTAGGACGCTTCGAAAGCATAAGGCTCATAAGGCTGTGTTTTGGGGTTTTTAAAATTATGTTTTATCGATTTTCTGTTGAAAATCGATTAAACTGACATTTGCAGTGAGTAGAGTTAAAATAGAACGTATAATTCATGAATATGCAAAACTGGAGTGTTTTACATGTTCTTGAATTTAGCCAAATAGAATATTTTCTTGTCGATTAGGCTGCGTTTATTATCGATTTTCGTCGTGAATTTTCGACTTATTTTATTT